>JALPQI010008607.1:0-44435 GCA_025490895.1 Thaumatotibia leucotreta
TATTGTTAATAGAATAAGTTAGATTTAATACAATTGTAATGTTTTGTTTACGGAGCGACATGTTCACTTCTGTGACAAGCTCTTAAATAAAGAGAAAAAAAAAAAAAAAAATATATATATAATCGGTCCAGTCGTTTTGAAACAACCACAGAACCCTACACTGAACATGGCCCTAACTACATGCTCTTGGCCGGATTGTCTACTATCAGGCTGATTAGCCAAAGTATATTGAAAAAAAAAAAATGTCCGTAGATAATTACTATTATTTTTATTGTCCGAAGGTCCTTACATATACTGTCTGTCTACCGGAGGCAGTAAAAAAAGGCGGCAAAATTGAAAAATAGTGGGCTAGTAACACTGCATTCGAATAATTCTAAATTTGTGTTTAACATATGTCCTATCTATGGAACACAAAATAAAAGTTTCTTTACATTGAATTTCGTTGTTAAATTAGCAATATTCAAAATTGTAGAAATTGAAATAATACCGAAATTTAATCTTGTGTTTTGAAGTGCAGCCAATAAATAGTAGCTAAGGCAGGTGGCAGGTGTAGGTAGGTGTAGGTGTACGAGTAGGTGAACCTTAGTTGAACCGGTCACCCAGAAACTGATGGCATTTTTAAAAGTAAAAAAATGAGGCATATGGCAACAGTCAACTGACAGTAGTGTCAAATAGTTTGTTTACTGTTGTTTACATTT
The DNA here is from genome assembly GCA_025490895.1 of Thaumatotibia leucotreta. Lineage (NCBI taxonomy): Eukaryota > Metazoa > Arthropoda > Insecta > Lepidoptera > Tortricidae > Thaumatotibia > Thaumatotibia leucotreta. The sequence goes on from JALPQI010008607.1 coordinate 699, forward strand.
TGGAATTCGTCTTACAACGATTGTTATCTGGTGAAAATGTAGAAAAATTTAAACTGCTTAGATCTTTAGTGAATAATAATTGTATTTCTTACAATAAAATACGCGAAGAAGGTCAAACACAATCTTCAATTTTAACCGTGTAGTGGAGTCGTTTAGTAAGTTGGAAAGAACCGTTTTGATATTATTAGGTTTAGGTATATTTTTTCCTAAATTTATGCTGCTTATTATTACTTACGGGAGTCCAGAGCAGTAACGTCCTTCGAATTATAACTGATGGCACCTATAGTGAATCAACGAATTTTTGGTGCCTATCATATTCTAGTTGTGCGAGTTTTTTTAAGTAGGTAATTTCTTTATGCTTATTGTAAATAAACTTGTGAGAAAGAATATGCATCTTATTTTACGTAGGCCACACTGAAAATTATTGGAATCTAGAAACCTGTATTAATTATGCCTTTTTTGTTTTAATCATCAGCTTTCTTAACTCTTTTTGACAATGTGTACAAATTTTTAATACAAATGAACCAACCCTCAAAGCTCATAACCCATTTTTCATGGGTCACTTTTTGTATGCAAATTTTCAGTTTTCGGTATCTTGTATGGAAGGTTTGAGTAGCCCATTGTTGAAACTAATGATTTTTTAAGAAAAAATGTTTTCACTGTATTTTTTTCTAGTGATTCATATGGTTAGCTAAGGTTGTCCAAATATACTGACATAAAGCTTTTTATGAATTCTCTATGATTTACCGCATTAGTGCGATTTCATTGCGATTTGGAATTAGGGGTTGATTGTTAAAAGACGTACATATCTATTACCATCCATAACAAAAAAATCTAAAGCAATAAAATTTACGGAAACTAAGCTATGCAGTCCTACAAGAACTGGGCTTTCTTACAAAAAGAAACTATGCTCATTTCTGCTTCATTGTAGACTAAGGCCAAAGTAGTATAAAACGTTATAGAATTAAAAAAAATAGGTGAACATCGTGAAATCGCCCGACACACAATTCTAAAATACAGGTGCTAACCCAATAAATTATAATGAAATAAATTAGTGATCTCTAAGTTCCCATTCATCATTCCCGAGACTTTCAGTGTGACCTACGTATTTGTGATTACCCCAACAACTTCCAACCACCATTTAAAATACATATTCATTGAATCTTTATATTCCTTATATTTTCGTTAAAAATGTATCAATACTGATCCGTGCCATTTTCCTAGTATTACCCTATCAATTTTTTTATTTCCCCATTTGCCATGAGATTCTCGTACTTACACCTATATGTACAAATATGTGCAAATTTCAATTTATGCCTCCTCTATTTTCTTTTGAATTTTTTCAAATCAGTTGAACACTCTTATTTATCGAAATTGTAATCGAATCATAAATACATATTAAAAAGTTGAAATATTTCATTTAAGAACATAGATAAAAAAATGACCTACAAACATATTTTTGAACAATGAACCAAAGGAAAACTTCACATATTTATTATTTATTATTTATCCTGACGTTTCGGGGGTGACGTTACGCCCGTGGTCGCAAACAGACTGGCGAGTAATTGTATCGGCTCTTTCTAGCTATGCGAGTTTTGTACTAACTACTGTAACTACCCGCACTTGGCCTTGATTGCCAATTTGTACACTAGGGTTGTCACTAGATTTACACACAATACTCACAACATCCGATGGTTTGAGTGTTCTCAAGCAAAACAAGCTGATAGAGTGTGGTGAAGAATTCCTTACCCTTCATTTTGATTGAAATTTTGATGCTTCTTAATTTCAATACCTTCACGTACTTATCAGCTACGCTGAATTAGATCGGTTGGGTTATTGAGCGCAATCCAGTGGTTTGTTCCTGATTCCAACAAATGTTCATCAAATCAGGCGGTTTTTGACGATTGTGGGTTTTTCTTTAAATATTCCTGTTATGGGGGGTATATTGGGGTAATTAAACCACCATAGCGGAAAGGGTCAAGCAACATTCGTACAGAAGTTTCGGGGAATCTCTGGATGTCGACGCAGTGCTTCTTCGTAAAGCTCTGATTACGTTACTCATCGCCTCATCAGCAAGAACTCACCATCATAAGTAGGGTTTTTTATTCGATTTTCCCGGGCAGCTGCTCTTCATTGGCTTGCATTAGTTGCATTCATAAGAAGGCTTGATCTGTATATCTACAAATACACTAATTAAATACTGTATGGGTACTGACGATGGAGTTCTGAGGTAGCAAACATTGAAAAAATAAACAGTTGAAATTAGAAACTACTGTTTTTGAAATTTGAAAAAACGTACATCATTCGATCATGCATCAAATTAAAAAATCGATTAGCCTCCATCCTAATAAATTGTATGCACTGAATTGTGTATTGCGCAAAAACTATAAATAAAATAAATTTTAACTGTTGAGGTAGACGGTACTAGTAGATTGAAATTTGAATGCCTTTGGAAGCGATACTTTGTAATGAACTAGATACGAACTAGTAGTGTAGATACACCCCTAAGTGCAGCTCCACAAGCGTCGTATGTAGGTTGGCTAGGTATGTAGCTAAGTGCGCATTTGATATGGGCCCCAGACGTTCACACAAGCAAAACGAGTAAAATAAGTAATATGGATCCAGGGAAAAGCGAGACAACATGGGCGTGGCACCAGCAAGGCGGAACATTTTTCTCGTTGACTCCGCCCAGCGAAAACTTCCCGCCCCACGCGCCATCACGACTGTTTGTAGCTTAACCCCACAGGATAGTACAGGAAATAAAAAAAATCGGCCAAGTGCGAATCGGACTCATGCATCGCATGAAGATAACTGAGAACACCTAGTCCCTCCAGTACTCCATTGGTTTCGATATCCTTGCCGGTGATCAAATGAGTGGCTTTTATATCTGCTGTAATACCTATATTTTGATTGAGCTAAGAAGTTTAAGTTTTACAGAATTTCAAGGGATGTTATTAGATGTTCAGAATATCGGGCCATAGTTACACTGCGTAGGATCCATAGTTGCAAGTGTTGCAACATCCGGACTTAAGACAGATGTATTAATTGTAGCTGTATATAAAAGGTCGTCTGTCCATACACAGGAGTTACGCTGTTTTAGAAAGATTTTTTTTCAGCGATGAAACGAAACCATTTTTACTAATATTATCATCGTGTTCCTAATATATATAACCTGTTCAATAATTTTACAAAGCACTGTAAATTAGCCATGGATGACGTATTGATACGTTGTGTAATTGTGTATAAGTACCGAAGTATATATTTTAATATTTATTGTTTTGTTTACCCCCGGTGATCAGTTGGGTGAGCAATAAGTACGTTTTCATGATTCATCTGAAAATAATTCTTAAGGAGTGTTTTTTCTGATTTGTCTTATACATATAACATTGTTATTCTATCCGTTATCAGAGACTGTTTTTTTTTTCAATTAAATCATCAACGAATATAAAAAGAAATGGTACAGTAAAACGGGGTGTTTAGCGATTGCAATAGCAGTTGGGTCCTGAATGGGGAGAGTAGGTGTAAAGGTAGAGGAGGAGAGGGGCGTTATTATTTTTATTAATCAAGTAAATTAATATGAATAGAATAGTCCAAAATTATTGATCTTAGTAATCTACAGTCTGCTACCATGACCTAGGCTTTTACGAAAATGGCTTATCTAATATAATAATACGCATTACCTTGGCAATCGTTTTCAAGTATTAGAGTGAACAAATGTTTAAATTAAACTGTATTATTAATTTTATTCTCTTCGGACGATCAATGTAAAGCGTGTTTCCTTCGAATGATCAATGTAACGCTGCTGCTTAGTTGTCAAACGCTATGAGTGTCTGAGCGTTAATTAACGATTAATTTTGAAGTACGTTGCTTCTCGCTAAACTTTACTTAGAAAATTAATAACGTTTAAAATTTTAATTTTAATTATATAATGTACTAGCGACCCGCTCGGCTTCGCACGGGTACTATACCTACATAGAAACCTTGCTATTGAATTACTTTACCTATTAAAAAAAAATCTCATCAAAATCCGTTGCGTAGTTTCAAAGATTTAAGGGTACAAAGGGACATAGGGACAGAATAAGTGACTTTATTTTATACTAACGTATGCGGAGTGAAATTTGCACAAATTTTGAACAAGTAAAAACAAAATAAAAAAATTAAATTTAACTTGTGTCTCAATGCTAAATTAATTTGTATACAATTGTTAATTAAATTGGATAGTTTTGTCGGGTTTGGCATCTTTCTTTAGAAATTATGGCCAATTGAGTAGAACAATGTCGCACAACTGCATGTATTTTCCACAAGACACATTTGCTAAGGCCAAAATCGACGATGATTCTGATTTTTTAGAAGAAGGCAAGATTTGAAACACTGTTTTATAAAAATCTCGCATTCTTTTCGTTTCCAATAAATGATATTAGAAACCCTAGTGTAATGTAACAATTTGGCTACAGCCACTTTTCAGAAAGAGCTCGAATAAAGGAAATTACGTTAACCCGAATCACAAAATCGAACAGGGAGCTCAGAAATACTTCTAAATATGACAACAAAATTGATGAAAAACATCCTCAAACCATGGGCATTACGAAACATAAACAAAGAGCAAGCCTATCAACACGGAAAATAAAAATAATCAACTTTGAAAATATGACTTCGCCATTTGATCAAAAAGTGTAAAAAACACTGCTTTTTCAGTAACGGATGTCACGGTGAACGACTTATAGCTAATTTCAATTAAATATTTTTAGCATAATAAGTAAGTATCAATAGACCAATTAACAAGAATATGAAATATAATGAGCAAAGGATTTTTATTTAAAAAGTTTTCCTACAGAAGATAAAATTAGAGGCAAGAAAAATGCTAACATTTCGTCCATTAAATACAAAAGCGACACAAGTCAAAAATTTACTTTTTCCAGGGGAGCTGTTTAAAGATTTTGTATTAGTTTTTTGTTCACAAATTTTTTTTACAGCATTAATATTATATGTGTTATATATCAATTTGTAGGCATTTTAACCCTCTTTTGATGTGTTTGGTTAATAGAAAGTAATATGTGCTGTGCAAGCTTTTATAAGCGTATACGTCCGTTTTGCATAAAAAAATAACATTAACTCTGATATTTTTTTTCCATCTAAGGCCACAAATACAAAAAAATAAGCAGTTATTTCATTTAAATCATACATAAAATCATGTCTTAAGCATAGAAATACTGTTTTTTAACAAAACTGAACCAGACAAAACCTTTTTCTTACTGTTTCTTTACTTACATATTGTCAGAACATGTTTATAGGTACCGTAAACCGGGGTTACTTTGATTAATTTTAACTTTGGTCACATATTTTGATGAATTTAACGGACGTATTAGTTTAAAATTCAGATATAATTATCGGTTTTCTTCAAGAATTAACCTGCTATATAAAAAAAGTGGTACCTTACGTAAATAAATATATAATAAATACTACGCAATCAAAGTTATCTTGATGAGAATAGAATTTACTTTGATACCACTTATTTTTACTATAAACCGGAAATAGCTCACCTAAAAGCACGTAACTAATAAAAATCGGTTAAGTACATCTTTAGTTATTTGTTTTTTCTATGTGTATTTTATTTGTGGGGTGGTTACTATGATCCCATACTAAATGATCCAAATTGATATGTTTTGACGGTTGACTAGTTTTTTCATTAGAATTGATGCAAGAACTTAATTTTTGCCGATATAAAAGTATATCTTTCAATATTTAATTGCAGAGATAATAAGTCTTTCCTAAAAATCTACTTATGATTAGTAATAAAGTAACATTTTTTTTTCTAGACGACATGACAGTTTAGCGCTAGTACTTGGGTACTACCTATGTAGTGAAGCAATAGGCATGATGACTGTCAAGTCAAATCAACATCTTTTTTCGATTTTTGAAAGATTTACATGAAATACACAAAAGTGACGTTACTACGTTTGTATACTACACTTATATTAAATAAAAGTTCTGTACAATAATGACTGTAGTCTATATTTTAGTAATAATTTATTCGTGTATGATGCCGTGCATAATGTCTAATAATTTATTTTAAATACAGTCATCATCCCTATGTTGGCATTCCCAAAAGTGAAAAAATAAATACTACTAATATAAGTTTTTAGATTCGTTAAAACATGCAACGGGGTTAGATCTATGTTTGTTTTACTTGTATTGTATACAAATAATATAATAGGAAAGTATGACAAATTAATAAGCCAAAGTTTGTGCCATTATTGTTTCTTCGTAGTCGCAATTATAGGTACACAAAATTCACAGTCATCTTCCACACAATATCTTATATACTTTTAAGTAAAACGAATACAATACAAAGTAGTACCACGTTTTACAATTACTGTTTTTATAAGATGAAATGTATTTTTTAAGATTTCATGCAAAATATACTCAATTATTCAGTCTGGTACATTTATGGATTTTAATATTATACTGAATTAAAAACGGTTGTAAATGCAACAATGTTTTTTGAAACGTACTATGAAGTGTACATTTTAGAATCCTAACTGCCGCATTCCTTATTACGGCTCCTTTGTTTATAAAGAAATCTAAACCATACATATTTACTTTATTCAAAACAGCATCATGTATAAATATGGCTCCTGTGATCGATGCATTCGAATATATTTTTAATTCAAAAAGGTTGCAAATCCTAATACGGCAGTTTTGATGAATGAAAAATCAAATTTAAGAGGATATTTTAAAATTAAAGCTGCCACATTCCGTTTTGCGACTCCTTTTTATATAAAGAAACATAATATTTACGTATTTATTTTATTCAAAACGGCCACATCTACAAATATGGCACTTTTACTTACTTATTTTTTAACGTAATCACTTATTTTTTCGTTTCATGGCACTTTTTCACAAAAATCTCGTGCGTTTTGGTCGACGCTCGAGTCGCAACTGACAAAATGGCAGTTTAGCACTGAAGTTAGTCTCGAAAGAGTGATAGTGCAAAAAGGGCACCTGCATAATTTTGATACTTTCTAACGTCAAATCGACAGGTGTCTTAGTGTCACGTAAAATATTAGTGCTTATAATGTCGTTTTTGCAATAAAATCATTTTTCACGGTTTTTGAGTTGTGTCGCTTTTGTATTTAATGGACGATTTGTTTTTTCGACATCAATGGATAAAGTATCATAAAACTAAAGTTATACACTTTGGATTCAAGTAGTTTTTATCTTGCATGAATACTTGTTAAAATCGATATTAAAAAACGTACATGTTCAAGAAAATAATAATGATATCATTTATTTAATATAATATTAAACTTTGTGCAGATTTCATTCCGCATACGTTATGTAGTGATTGACGACTGGCTGGGTTGCGACCTTTTTTATAACTATATTGAAAATTTGTAAAAGACACTGTTTTGAATTACTTTCCTTTTTGATATGTTTACATAACTAAATCAGTTTATCTTTGGTTTTTGCTCTAATAAAGTAACATATTGTAACCTGTGTTATAATATAGTTTTAATTGCCATATCCGTTTCTTCTCATTATTCTTATGCAGGCCACATCCGTAGCTACCGTAATGCTCAAGGTTTGGTTAAAAATCTGCATCTCAATTCTCGGTTTTAATAAAAGCCAGTATAATGTTGACACTCTGTATTATGTTCCCACCGTTTTCCATTACTATCTTTCCTAAACTCAAACGGCCACAACTACTACTTACTGGGTTAGGTGGGAATTGTATATGTCATAGGCCGACCAATATTTTTAACAACATTCTTTATTTATATAAAATTATGCAATTTGTGACTCACGTGAACTTCATTATGTATGGGCTTAATATATAATTTATGCTACAACATAATATAATATGCCAATTCATAAAAGGTACCTACCTATTTTTGTAAATTTTAAGGTAACACAGTAGACAAACTCTTACTTTCATACTTTTGTGACAACTATGTCTGCTGTGTTACCATTAAAATTAACCAAACAAAAAAGAATTACAGCATTTTTCTAATTTATAATACGTTCTTATCAAGTGTTATATTGAGGATTTTCGGGAAAAGCAAAAAATATTGCGAATAAAGTTTATTGGTCCATTTTCCTTAACAATTAACAATTAGCTTTTTAACATTATTATAAACTATTACTCAACTCGCACAGGTACTTGTGTAAAACTTCCATGTGGAATAAAATATTGCTAAGTAGTACGATTTTTTAGTACTACGCCAACCCGTCGACCGCTACTGCTAGCAGCAAATCGGCAAATTGTTGAGATTGATATCGCCGGGTCCCGGCATTTGCCATTACTCACTATCACCATCCGGACTATTCGCAATGATAGTCAGCACTAGCACACAGCAGCCAGTTAGAGCTTGACCTCGGATTTCAAATAGATGCTACGTTTTTTGGGGATGTAGTTATATTGGTACTAGTTGTTAGTCGAGACAAATTGTTTTGTGATTTGATAGGCAGCCCGACGCTAGCCCGCTAACTCGGCGATACGTGGGTTTTAGTCACATTTACGTTATAGATATGTTATTGGTCATCGTGCATACCTATGTATATGTATACATAATAATCTATGAAAACTGTACTTAATTTTAGTGTAATGTTGAAGAAAATGTGTCATTATCTCAATTTTTTATGCCATCGTGCAATGCGGAAAAACAGGGATTACAAGTTCGAAATGCGTGTAAGATATCATTACGATTGAGGTGGCAAAATATATTTATATGACCTTAATGTCAATGCAATAAAGTCGTGTAACATATATATATATATATTAGCATCTAAACCATTGATATCTTTGGCGTAGATTGTACGAATATTCAAATAAATAGTTAGCCTAAACCTAATGCGAGTAGTAAAATTTTGCCTCTGTGTGTGTAACTAAAACTTTACAAACAATGCTGTTCCCACCTCACCTTAGGTTATGTTACGTTAAGTAAAGTGTTCAGTAAATTAACATAGGTACGTATTAACTTGTACATACGTATTACGTACCTACTCATAAATCTTATTATGAAATTATTATTGCATCTATTAACCCCTACCAGAAAAAAACGAAAATTAGTATTGTTGTAAAGTTTTTATTTACATAATTCAATATTTTTTCGCATAAGTACCCCATAGGTAGGTACCGAATATCATAAAACAACAAAACAGTCATAAAACGCATTGCTATTGCTTCTTGCTTCCACTAAAATTGATATTTCCACCCCTGAACTAATATTAACCCGTGTTTGAGGATTTTTCTGTCAACATCTGATATGTAAATTCCACCCGACTTAAAGGTTCGGAAAATGCTCATACTTGTATTATCGTTGTTATTTATTTTCTCTGGTGAGCCGTAAAATATGGCAGTATGGAAATGCGGGGATTTGGCTCGTAGTATAGTTTGACAGGATGACAGTTATAGGAGCCGGCTGGGTGGGCGAGGGGTGCCGCCGAGATGGCCTGTTAACTCGTTTATTCCGGAATGCTATTCGTATATTCATTCCATAACATCCCCTTTTATACATTTCTTGAGTTGACTTTTTATTAAAGGTGCCAAAATTATCTACTTACAAACTCGCTCCCAAATATTGGTCACGGGTTGGTTACGTATGACATGACTATTTGTGTTAGTTTTTAGTAAAACGTCCCACTTTGTCGCTTACCATAAAGACGAGATCTCCTTGTATCTTCATATGAATAAACTGATAAAGCGGCTTTATGGCAAACGACAAAGTGGGACGTTTTACTAAACTCACACACATTTTATTAAATTAGTTACAAATATAAAATTGCTTTTGATTAGAATCTAGATAGTACACCTACATAGCTAAAAGTACCGTACCGACTGAATTTCGGGTTCATTGACGTCGTTTCTATTCATATAACATCTTAATGTCAGATACCTATACATAAGTATGCCTAAGATTTAATCAGTCCGCTATAAAGCAGAACGTCACAAGGTAGAAGTACCTAGATATACCTACACCGATCGTAAAATCAATGCCCCACTCCTACAAAGTGAAAATGTATTTTCTACTGTTTTTTTCTAGACGCAATTGGTTTGTCTCGAGAACGTACTTATCCCTATCACTTATTTACGGTAGGTACCTACATATATAGACTGAATACTTATCTTTAGAAAAATAGGATGCAATATCTGACTAAGAATGCGGGGGTTCAGAAGGTAGAGATAGTTTCTTTGTTCGCCCAAACGTGTAATTGGATGCAAAAGTTAGCTTTTATCCCTTCCGTAAACGGTGCAGTGTACTTAAACCGAAAAGAGGGATTTAAAATAACTCTAACAAAGTGCCTACGAAATTTATTGCCACCTGAAACAAATTTTACTAACGAGAAAAAATTGGAGCTAACCGCATGTTGTCCAACGCCATCTGATAAGATAACCATCTGCAATGACATGTGCTAAAAAATATGAGAACCCTTAAAAAACAACCACTTGCTAAAGAGAATAGAGTTCAGAATGCCGATATGGGAGTGGGATTTAGCACACGTATGAATTGCACATTTAGTTGCGAGGGTGCGAAAACTTGTTGTTATCTTGAACGAGGCCAATTTCGGCAAATGGATACTAAGTCCTAACTCTCGTATCTTTTATGTCGTGTGGAGCTCGCGAAAGTACTTTAAAAATATCGACAAACGACATATTGGCAAGGCTAGCATGTGAGCGGAAGCAATTTAGTGCGGATTTGCTTTACTACCGCGGGGTGGGTTCGCTATCGAACGTGTGAACAAGGGGCCGAAACGTTAAAATCTTTAATGTAAAACCTGAAATATAAACCTTGCAAATTAATAATTGTATATACTTATTATACTTACAGTAAATTCAAATAATGCAAATCAAACCGTGATGGTAGCTGTATTTTCCTTAAATCCTTATCACATTATCTACGGGAACTGCCAATTCAATTCTCATATTAGTCGGATAATGTCGGATAGGCAGATAGTTTGTCTGGAACTATGTAAATAGTAAGTTTAATATTAAACCTAATCATTTGTAAATATCAACTCAAAATATCTTATCAAGCAGTCTGTACCTACTAACTAGAATTAATATTTTTAACTGAATAGAAACGTAGGTACACAAGCCTTAGTTATATTATATTATATTGTAGTTATTTATAATCGAAAAAGTTAATATAACATTTTTGGTCGAGTATGAAGTATTTTGTAAGCAAGTAGTGTGTAAGTAAGATACAACATACTTCATCATTCAAAATACGTATGAATTGCATGTTTATTTCTTCTTCTAATAGGGATTTTAGAACCTGAAACGAACATTCAATAAAAACGTAAGTGATATCGGTCCGGTGGCCGGCCGGCGAGGTGTCCGCCCGGCGGGCCGCGGCTGCCTGCGCCCCGCCGCCGCCCTTTGACGCCAATTCATGCGAGAAGTCATCCACTTATCGTCCGCGTGATCTAATGTCGACATTTTTCCCGTTTTTCCCCATCTTTTCGCGTGGCCGATTGTACTCCAAACGTGACATAATTGAATCAGTCGTCCCGAATCGACTTTGCTGCTACAAATTAATTCGGACAGACATAAATGGAATACAAACAGAAGTGCAATTAGCAGCTAATCTAAAAATAAATAATCCATATAAAAATTAGAACATAGAGTAAGAGAAGAGACTCTGAGTAGCAAAATCGTAAAAATACTGAATTTGAAATAAAACTGAAGGCTACGTTTGTATCAATTGCCGTAATACCCGTACAGACTAAAATTTATAATTGTAGTAAACCAACATTTGATACACGTATCAACTAATTATACCTTTTGTTAAATTTAAGGTAAAGTCCGCTTATTGTTGCTGAAGTATCGAAACTACTCGCATTTTATTTTTATCTACGCTATAAAAATTGATTGTAAGCGTTTTGCTCTCAGAGGTAGCGGGATAATTTCTACAAACGAAGAAGAGTAAAATAGAAACACTAGAAAATATAAAAAGTGTTGCCAGCCCCAACTGTAATTACCTTCACACAAGTGCTATCAAATAAAACGACAGTTCCACGAGTAAAGGAAAAGGGCTTTGAGGCGCTCGTTTTATGCCAACTGTAATGCAATTTGAAGTGAGAATCAAAGCGGAGGGAGAGGAGCCCTGTCTCGCACCGCACAAACATGATGCCAACATGTTTTAATGTAATCAAATAAAAACAAGATACCTTTTAAATTAAACGTGCTTTTTACGCTCTATAACGGGTTTTTCTAAGCTAAACATACACTGCCGTACAGATATACTTCTTACTATACCGGGTGGCCCATTCAAATCGGTCAGTATGGGAAAGTCTGAAACTATAAGACATACGAATATTTGTTCTTAGGAACCATGTCATCGATTTTAAAAATAATGAAAACTACGTTGATAAATATAAAAAAAAAATTTTCTTATGATTTACACAACAAACACCTAGTAAAATAAATTTAAGTATATGAAAACAATGAATTCCTTTCATTTTAGGTATCATGTTTCTTAGAGACATTTACAGCTTAAGACCTACACAAACGATATCTAAATAAAAATAGTTTAAGTTTTTTTTTTAATACAACCGGGTTCAATTCCCTAGCTGGGTACAGTTTTTTTTTCAAATGTATGAATGCAGTTTTTCTTTTTATCAAAATCGGTGACATAGTTCCTAAGAACAAATCTTCGTATGCCTTATAGTTTCAGACTTTTCCATACTGACCGATTCGAATGGGCCACCCTGTATACATGCAGTAGGTAAACTAATCATAATCAAATACTGAGGTACGTAGGTATACATTGTATAAAAAACCGGTCAAGAGCATGTGGGGCCATGCTCAGTGTAGAGTTCCATTGTTATTCAAAAATGGCTGGACCGATTATATTCCATTATAGTTTTAAGGCGTTTTTTTCGTATAATTGTGGTCCTTACATAATTAAATGCAAAAGATTGAAGGGCCTTGGACAGACTCAATAAACTGAACTTGTATTCACATTTATAAAATAATACTAATTCGTTTTCAAGTAAACCAGATTTTCCGGGCAGTGTAGTGACATCGCATATCGCTGTTAACAGGCCATAGCGCGTCGGGGGCGGCCGCGCACTAATTACGCCGTCACGTGTCACGCGGGCAAAACAGCGCCGAGATAGGCCTGCGCTCACGTTGTCGATGGACGGTGATACTTTTGCCGTGAGATTATAAAAAACTTCCAGTAAAATGTTTGTCGATAAACTTCTCAGGTAACGGCCAGGGGCCCGTTTCTCGTAAGCTTGTAACTTATAATACCAGTGGAAGTCTCTTTTTGACACTATTAATTTGATAAGGACTTCCGCTTGTACTACAAGTTACAAGCTTTTAAGAAATAGGCCCCAGCTGGGCGCGGTCGGTCTTACGTGAGTTTGAAGATATTTAATACTCTTTCCACTAATATTTTACATTAGTGGAAAGAATATGAAAACTTATAGGCGGGAGACTGATTAACGGCTCCAAGCCGAGCATTGGGTGTATTACCTTTTGTAAGTGACTATCACAAATTGTCTAGTCAAATCAAATGTAAATGCCAATATTGAAGGGTACATTTGATAAGAAAGTTCAAGTTATGGACAGTGTTGATTCGCCTTACACCTAACTTAGTTCTGGGTACTGGATAATGAAACTTCCTTAAAGCAGAATTGGTCCTATCTTATTCTTGGAACTGAATTACTAACTAGGTATTGTTTATTACCCTTTTTTTACTCACTGTGTTCTTGTGAAATTCAACATGACCTGAAAATATATACATATTACTTCAAACTGTAATGGCCGTCTATTTCTTACATGTTACTGTAGCCTACCAAGACTTGTCAAGTAACGGTTACTTTAGGTTTTATTCGATACTTAAAGCATGCCATCCCGCTCGCTCCTATAAATCAGTGCGAGCGCGATAGAATGCTTTACATATCGACTAAAACCTAACGTAACCGTTACTTGCAAACTCATACGGCTACAGTATTCGTACTCGTAGTTAGATGTTAGTTAGTGTCCGTAGGTAGGTAGTCCGCTGTAAGAAAGAGATCGTACAAGATTTATTTTCCATTCATATCGATAATGAAGAGTTGAAGAGACTGAATCGCAGTAACATCACTAGTCAGTAACAGTACAAAGTACGCGGTCAGAGGCGGGTGTCCCACACTGATATGGCCGGCCACTGCTGCAAAAACCGTCAGCAAAACGCGCCGCCGGCGGTTGCCCGCTGCACTACTCGACCGCAGCCTGCACCTGACGCGACTCCACTGCATAGTTTAACGTTCCCATTTTAATAACTTCATAATAATTTGATTCAACGTTTTCTGTGTAACCATATACATGTGCATCTTGAATATCAATCGGCGTCATGAGATATGTGCATCGGCACACATGAATCAGTTAAAGTAGATTTTCTTCTGTTTCATTGTTTTATGAAACATACGAAATTCGTATCAATTCATATATAACAAATAAATAAATATCTTGGGACATCTTACACAAATCAACCTAGCCCCGCGGTAAGCTCAATTAAGGCTTGTGATGTGGGTACCAGTCGACGATAGGACCTATACATAATTGACATATACATAATAGGACCTATACATAATAGGATCGACCTATACATAATAGATAGATACTCGTAGATACATATAGATACTTAAATACATAGACAGCCATGACCAGGTGAAATTTCTGTTCCAGTTTATAGAACAAGGTGCAAATTACAAATAGGAAAAGTAACGAGTACGAGGTTGTATACAGGGTGTTTTTTTTTCGACCGTTCAAATTCTACGTAGTGAATGTGTAGGTCATACTCACCAACTTTTACTATGGGGACAAAGTCGAAATCGAGAAAAAAAAATCAGCTGTTTCATACAAATTGGCGGCATTACGCCGGCCGAAATGTATGAAACAGCTGATTTTTTTTCGCGATTTCGACTTTGTCCCCATAGTAAAAGTTGGTCAGTATGACCTATACATTCACTACGTAGAATTTGAACGGTCGAAAAAAAAACATCCTGTATAGGTATTTGTTACTGGAAATATTAATTAAAATCGATCCAATCAGCTATCAACGTACATAAATATAAGCAAAATCATTTGTTACCTACGTATGTGCTGTAGTGAATACAGCAGTTTGGCACTATGTTTTTAAAGAACAAATTTAATAATTTGCCTATTTAAGTACTGTGGTGATTAAATCTTGGTTATACAACTTTAATAACTTGTTTATACATAGGTACGCCTAAAACGAGTACGCATACGTAATATCGAACACAGGTACGCAGACAGTGAGAACGGGTGATTTAAACTCCATCTGGAAAAACTGATTGAAAGGCGTTAGTAGGCACCGAGGGTCTGATACGCCACAATCAATCCGCGGTAAATTATATAAAAAATACATTTCAAGCTTCAGCTGGCTCCGAGATGGTTTCTTTATTAGTTTCCCCCGGGCGCCCGCATCGGGGGACGTGTGAAAAAATCTTACCGGGATTAAGTCCCCGTTTATCGGGCTACAAGGCGGACTTATAGCCGTAATACAATCTCTGTTATGTCGCGCTAGGATTAACCGTATGTGCGTATCAGCGGGTTATGCGGGATATTTTTGCTCGCTGAATTTTTAGGTTTTTTCCGCTAACAGCTTTTTACTGGTACAGGTAGGTACCTACTTCTTGGTGAACTTATTGTAACTTCAGTCGGAATTATTTAAGAGTATGAGGTATACCTATAGTACTCGTAATTGGACATAGTTTACTTATTTTTGCTGATAAATCACTCATTTTAAAACAGTTAAAGTAAAGCAAAGATGAAAAGTATGTTCATTGCGCCATAGGTCGTAATTGCTGTAAAGTCACCCTACAAATAAGTATTAAGTACAGAATTTGCTTGCTTTTCTATTCTGAATATATTGAAGCGATTTTATATTAAGAATGAGTTTTATTTTTAATTTTGCTTATTTGTATACTTTGTATATGAAATTTATTTATCGTAATGAATACCTTAAGTATTGATTCGAGTAAGATAAAAGAGGCCTGCAATACGAAATCCTGTCTTATTCCAAAGGTATTTTACCAAAATGGAACACGCATTTTGTAATATTTGTAACTACTCTGTCCACCTAAATTTAAAGTGGCAAGTTGCAAATCCCCGCAAATTGAAAGCGCCATTATCGAGTGTAGCAATTTGCACGCAGCTGGTGCTACGCGCCAGGCTACGCGCGGCTACGCCGTAGGCCGCCGGGAAACCGCCGACGCCGATAACGCAATGGTAATTTCACTATTGCATCACGGCGACGTCTAGTTTCCTGAATTAGAAAAAAGTCGTTCCAAAACTTACCTAAGAGAATTTACGGTATAGGTACTTAACCAGTTTCGGGATTACTGTAATTTATATCACCAGGTATCATGACAAAGTTTAACAAGCCATCAGGTATACTACATTACTCGGATATAGATATTTCCAAATACATATATGTACTTCCTAAATTTGAGCTTTAACAAAAAAGTAGAATAAAATTGACATTAAACGTGATCTTTATTTATTATAAATTTATAATGGCACGGAACACTTTCTGCGCAAATCCGACTGGCATTTAGCTGATTTTTAAATTTAATATTAGAGAATAATTAACGGTTTAAGATTCTGTTTTCTGTCTAAATCATTTCAATTAACAACGTAGGCTAACATAAAATTATGGCTTATAAATATGAGCTTAGTGTGCGTAACTACTGTTTTTTCCATTACCAGCACGCGTGGCGCGTTAGAGGGGTCTCGTAAATAAGTGAGATGTTGACGACTAGTTCGCGGGAGGAATTGAAAACAGCAGAGCGAGTATAATCACTGAATCTTTCGGTGATCTTGCAAAGATGGAAAGAAACCTTAGTTATCTTTACCGATTATATATAAAATTATATTTGGTATGTGGTTAGTCATAATTGGCATAAAATAAAAAGGATTTTAACACTTTCGCTGACAGTGAAAGATTTAACCATACAAGCACACTGCCTGTCGACGTAGTGTCTCCGATATACGATAGTATTACTAAAAAATGTACCTAAAGCAGTGCCCTATCGCCCACAGATATACAAAAGGTTAACAAACGCAAAACGTCGAATAATGGTCGAACTATAAAATGATACGTTATAGGTCATACATATACTTACTTGTTATTATTATTATATTTCAATTTATTTAAAATCAATTTTATGTTTTTTTTTTAAATGTTAGTTGTAAGACGTACAATGATTTTTTTGAAAAAATAATTCCCGCTAAGTTTCTTACCGGTTCTTCTTGGGTCAGCGGTGTAGGGTTCGAACCGGAAGTAGTTTTAATACCTAGACGATTCAAAAGAGTTTGTTGCTATTCCAATTTGAATAAATAATTATTTGACTTTGAGAAACCATGTGATCAGAAGTTCAAGTGCCGTCTACAAATAATCATTTTTAACTACGATTTTGATTTTTATATTTCGTGAAACAGCGAGGTAACTGAAACACTCCATACATAATTATACTATGCAAAAATGGGTCTAAGGAAACCTAGATATGTATACTTAATATATTTGTTTTTAACTTAGTACTACAATAAAAAAAGCAGAAACAATTTAGTCTGAAGCCGTAAGCGTAACATAATTGTAGCAAACCTTAAATGTATGCGTCCCCATAAGGTTAAATTATCAATAATCTGTTAATCCATAATTCAATATTTTTATTGAAGCTTACTCAAGTCGCAAATAACATACAACATATACGACACACTCTTAAGTTTACTGTTTACATATACATATTTACTCGTTGTTCTGCGTTATAGCTGATCGATTAGTCAAAATCGTTGTCAATATTGGTCGAACTAAACAGCAACGGCCAAAGCCGTCGGCTGGCTTAAATTAATTAATCATACCTCGTATTGCAATAAACTGCGAAAGAGTGCGGTTGAATAAAACAATTCAATGAAACAACAATTCCAATCAATCACTAGTACGATTCTTCCAATACGATTTAATAATATAAATCCTACAAAATAGCTACCTGAGAACAGTCACGTAGCGTTTGTGAGAATTTTGGCCACATCCCATGCATTTGAAACTAGGTAGGTACCTATTGTGTGTATGTGGAAATAAACATTATCACTCATCACATCATAATATTATTGATGTACACTGAACAACTGCGCAATGTTTGCATCATCGTTCAATCAGAAGATGTACAAGGAAACTTGGAAAATCTAAGCACCTATCGCTACGAGTAATGTCTACGGGTGATACTAAGTAATCGCCGTTGCGCTAGCGCTACTTAGTCCACGTGGTTACGCATTTCCTCTTGCTGCGTAAATTCTGTCCGTGTACTGACGGTCTGAGTATGAAGGTATCAAAATCGGTACGACAATAATCACTTAATCAGAATCTATTCATATCTAAGTGGTACTAATTTAAACCGTAATTGTACTCACATAGATTCAGAGTGTCCCACTAAGTTTCCGTACTTTATCAATTTAAATTCAATACACAATGATAAAAATACCTTCCTTTTAGTATTTGATATTAATTCAGAGAGAAACTTAGAGATACCGATGCTAATTGAACCGTAGCCGCCAAGTCGGTTAATATAAGGATAACATCTGTAAAACGGGCAGATTGACTTAATGGTGTTTTCAAAGTTGCGCGGAGAAAATTTTAGTTCGCGAGAGCCACTAATGTCAGGGGGTGAGCCGCGGGGGTGGGAGCGATTAGCGGCAGCTGTCAGGCCTAGTGAATATGTTATTTATTGAATCTGGGAAAGTGGAAAATTTCAATAATCTGGAGAGATCAGCCAATTTCATACTTACTGTCAATATACAATCAATATAATACATATAATCAATATAATATAATACGTACCTTTAATCTTGTCTAATAGGTAAAAAATGGGGTTTTATTAATTTGGCGCAAACATAAAATAATATGATTCAGGGATATTTAGCTGAATGTCCTTTCATTACTGTAAGGGAACTGACACTAGTTAACATTTTATACTAGACGCACCATCCATGGGTATTAGCGTCACAGACCGTGGGCTCCGACCGCACACGTCAGAATATTAGATCGTCGACATTAATCTGTCGCCGCAAGCCCATGCGCCGCCTGCTGCGCCACGTACATTCAAAGGAATGCTAAATGTAGACCTTAGGCCCTTGTAATAAGACATATGGATGGTTAGTCAAATGTGCCGGCGTACGTTGTCGCCTCGGACTCTCAGCCGCGCCAGGCAAACAATCAAAAACCCAATTCGGCACGAAGTCGCGGTTTACCGTTCACCTCTTATCTCCGGTCGTTGACTAGCCTTTGAAATGGGAATACCAGAATCCCGTGCGGTCGAGTCCTCATCTGGGGCAAGTATCTCAAAATGTAAATACTTACTGGGTAGAAACACATTCATAATAATTATACTGGTATAGGTAGTAAAAACTAGTCGTTTGTCCGAAGCGACTGATGGAATTTTAGTTACAATGTATTTTCTCTTTATATCAAGCAACTCATACAGTTGAGAGAGCCAATAAACTAAAAGTTTGTACATAAATTATTTAACTTAAGTATATTGAATGCATTATGCAGCTTACCTATGCTTGAGAGGATGCAGGAGAAGATCATTTGCCCAAATAGTAAAATACAAAGACTAATAATAACATTTTCCCCTCACTAGCTCGTAAAGTGCTCGTTTATCCTTTAATACGAAACGTGTAAAAACGCATATTATTCACTTGTGTGGCAAAGTAATGACCTTGGTTTTGGAATAACAAAACGTAAAATGCTCATGGAAATTGTTCCATATTAATGATAATTAAATAATTTGTTTGAGAATTTAGTGTAAAATACAAACCTTTGTATAATATGATGATTTTAACATATAAATCCTAAAATTCCATAAGTAACAATTGTTTTAGTGAATGATGATAAGATTACTAGATGCAATAACAAAACGTAGAAAATGTTAACGTCAACATTGTCAAAGAATATTATAGGTTATAATCTTTATTTACCGACTCGAACACGCATAAAAATAGTAAACTAAACAACTTTCAGGGTGTTCTGTTATAATTTTGTAAAAATAATGAATGAGAATGATTTAATAATGCATTGGCGTTGGTGTGCAACTACAGGAATGTGTTAAAATCGTGCTGCGTTTACTTTTTCGTGCTAAGTTTACTGCGACAAAATCTTGCATTAAATACATGATGCATTTGGAAAATTATTATCACTAACCCGATGGTGATTGTAATGTGAACAAATAATTACCTTTTTTGAGTTTCCGCGCTATAGTGAGGGGAAAAGTTTTATGTTACACACGGGTGCAAATGTATTTTACTTCTCGTATGTTAAAACACTCGCTGCGCTCAGGATTCTATTTTAGAACCACTCGCTTCGCTCGTGGTTCAACTATAGAAACCTTTCGCTTGCTCGTGTTTCAATTTCATACTCGCGGGTAAAATACAACTTTACACCCTTGTATAACAAACAACTATTTTTCGATACCTTATTGAAAGTAAATTTTTTCAAACCACAGTTAACAGTATCTGTCAAGTAAAATATTAGCTCTTTCATTTTTTAAGAAAAACCTAGTGATAACTTTGACTATCAGAGAATTTTAACTAGATATTAATAATAAATCAGCCCTAACTATAATAAAAATAAAACATAAAAATTAATAAAATTTAAGACTATAAACAATAAACCTCACGCAAATCGCTGCCACCACCCATTGGTCACAAAGCTACGTTGTATGTCAATGCGTATATATTTACTCTACCTATTCGAATTGGTTAACGATTTATTCTTCATTTAAATGCTAAACGATGGTTATACCTACCAATGCCATTTTGTCAGCATCGCTTGAAATCAATAAAAGATAGCAAAAATAGATATCTATCAGCAAAGTTCAAACGAAAACTTACAGACATAATTATATTTAATTGCAGTACTAAATATATTATTTGTTCGAGTTAATATAAACCAGTAACCAGTATAAGACGACAAAAGTGGCGAAAGAAAAGAAAGAATTTAGCAAACGGCCATATAAGCGCGTAACGCGCAATAAGGCCTCTTTGTTATTTGTGGGGTCGAAACTTATTCATCCCGCAAATCCGCTCATGTATGAACCAAATCCTGCCCGGTCACCGCTGATTGCATTGTCATGTCTAGTGGACCGTGCCCTTTGCAATTGATTTAGACCCTTATCTGAACCTCGCAAGTGCCAATTCCGTGTAAAAATATGAGGGAGTGACGGTAACCCACGTCGTATCGGTTTGTAAAACAAGCGAGCCAACGTGATTGGAATGTTTTATTCGACCCTTGAAACATATGAGACCGATATGATGTATGTTTTATGTTTGACGCAAAATTTATTGATCATATGAAGTGTTAATTCCATTGCTTTGTTTTATCTAATACCTACTCGTTTGTTTTTATGTCCATATATTTTTATTATTTGACCACAAATATGAAAATGATATTATAAGATTTATATGTATAACCACTTTATAAATACAGTAGTATACAGGAACAGTGCTATGGCTAACCTCGATAAGATTTGGAGGAAGGCGATTCCCACAGTACTAAGGTGCGATTAGTGCGAGCCCTCCGTTTTCAATATTTATGTGCGGATTCGAAACGTGGAGTCTTTAGAAGTCTGACGCGGCAAGGATTGATGCCTTCGAGATGTGGTGTTGGCGAAGACTTTTACGCATAACTACGACAGCAAGAAGAACGAACATCTCAATCTTAGAATAACAGAAATTTTGCATACGGCTCTCTACACCATATGAGGAGCGAGCCTTAAGATTCTTCGGACATTTAATGCGGTCCTCGCGTGAAGAGTAACATGATCCTAGGCCAAATGAATGGTAAACGTGCCAGGGGTACGGCGCATACGAGATGGTCAGACGCAATAAGAAGGTCCGCCGGCGGCCTTTATCCACATGGCTTGTGACCGCACTCTATGAAGGCAAGCTACGTGTGGTCGCGATCCTCAGCATTGACAAAACGGGGAAGAAGAAGAAGAAGGAGTAATAGTACCCTAAGCTCTAAACTACGATTAGATAAACCTGTCTTATAGACTGCAAGGAATTGCTTCCAGAATTGTTTCTATGTAGGCAGATACAGTAAAGACTGCAATAGAATACCTTGCCCTTTCAGTATATCAGTATCGATTTTAAAATATTTCAGTTGGCGCTAATCCATTATAAATGTGATGTGGGGGCAATTTTTCATGAAGCTCACGCATCAGGCGGCCGCTTATTGTCAAACTTGTACAATAATGAAACTCCTCTCGTCACGCGCTCCGCGGCGCTCGGCGACAGATGTCACCTGCTCTCAAAACAAACTATTATTGCTACTTGTATTATACTATCGAACTTCGCTATGACCATCTAATTGGCAAGACTGCATTCTATTTATTTATTTAATTCGGTTAAAATTGACGTATCGCGTATGGATGAGAATTTCATAGACTCGCTTAATTTAAATTATTAATTCAGCACTTATCATGACCAGTTACAGTTTACATTATATACATAAATACAAATAATGTTATAATGAAAACGGACACTCCATGTTATCGCCTACGACGGCGTAGCGCTACGAGCGTATGTGATTGGTCATGTCATAGTTATTCTACTCAGCGCACATGACATGACTAGGTATTCGAAAATAGATAGATATGCTCCATTTTATGAAGTGGTAGGAATAGTGTGTAGCTATTTATTACATACACATATGAATATCCAAAAAAACATTTACTTAGTAATAATTGAAATAGAGTAGGTAGAGTAGACGGTACACATTGCAAGAGCAAATTGGCTGTAGGAAAATTATTGAGCGACTTTTATAAAACTATAATTAATAGGTACTAAACGAAAACACGCTTGCTGAAAGTTATCATTAACACGTCACGAACAATTCCTAGATAAAATATCTGAAACATGTAAATAAAATATTACTGAATAATTAAATTAAATCCGAGTTTATCCGTTTTCATAGTTTCATTTCATGTGTATGCTTAACATGTAAAATATGTGTATAAAATATAAAATAAGCTCCTTTGTGAAATTAAAAATTCACTATTTCTTCTTCAAAGCTCCTTAAATATAGCCTGCAGCAAAACCTATAACTATATCTACTGGTATCACTGTTAGTTAAATATGAAGTCATCTGACTTATGTTATAGATAGCCGTGCCGTAAACAGCGGCCGGGAACGAGTTTTAAGTCGCGGCGACGTGTTAACCCCATTATCAGGGGCGGGCTTACGCCTAAGCCTCGGCGACAGCGGCCAGATTTATACGCGCCGGCCAATTTGCCGATTCCATCCTGATCACCTATTGACCATTAGTACTCGGAACTACCTACTCTTAATAGTTATATGATTAGTTTACATACCTAACACATTTGTTGGCAACATGACAATGTTTACAGTAAATATGATTACTAATTTTTTCATTACATTACCCTTAATAAGGATAAGGATACCTTATCCACTTTTATACTTATAAATAATCTTAACCTATTATTTTATGTTCAATAAAAAGTTCAATATCGGTTTTATAGAATAAATCAATCAGTGCAAATCAAGTATACATGTTCTGAATGAAGAATTGCTAAAATAAAGCACAATATAAAAGGTTCGATGGGATGACTTTTTATAGCTATAATAGTTACAAGCATGAAATATTTATGTCCTACAAATTTTGTTTGCTTTTCTTTATTTCTGTGACAGGGGCGCCACGAACCAGCTACTCGTACCCTCTAACAGTGGCGCCCAACATGGGCCAAGTTTTTAACAAGCACATTTTTAAAAATGTTTTTCTTAAGAATCTATGACATAATGCAATTAATATGATACTCACAACAAATTCTAAACATCTGGTACATGCAGTCGTATTATAAAGCCTACATCTACTTACATTCGCTTACTGTCAGCGCGCCGCAGTACCTACCTACAAGCGGCGCTAATCCCCGGATCCCCGAAAGCCGCGCATTTCACGCCTCTTTATTACATTAATTTAAATGTTTGCGCGCTGGATCCCAGCGATCTCTATGCCGCGCCGTAGCTAACTGTCAATACTCGTACTTACACGTAGGTAGTTATGTACAGAACAGAACACACCAATAATACTTTGTAGGTAGATACGTTTGTTGAATATATTTGTCAACGATATCTGGGGCCTATTTCTCGAAAGCTTGTAACTTGTAATACAAGCGGAAGTCGTTATCTTATTAATGATGTTAAAAAGAGACTTGCACTAGTATTACAAGTTACAAGCTTTTGTGAAACGGGCCTCTGGTAGTCATAGTTTTGAAGGTATGTTGCTGTTAATCTTTGCCATCGGCGATTACCATCACTAACTAGGTATTTAAATACAATATCAACCCTTTGCTGACAATATTTTAGAAATTTATATTAGTCTTATACTTAATATAATGTAATATTCGGTAACATAGTAATTAAAATCTAATGCCATATGAGGCATTAAGCTTGACAAGTACCTGCCGGCAGCCCACGACGCTTGGCAACCGGCGGATTAGTCCCGTCAACACACCTGGACCGCGACAACAAACGGTCGTTATTAGTCACTCTAAGCTTTCCAGGCGAATATTTACTTCAGCAATGCCGTTAAGTTATAGCTGCATAATCCGATAAACAGATCGCTCGCTCGAAAATTGTATTATCGTCGCTGTAAAGTGTTCACAAGTCGCCGCTTTACGAGGGCAGGCGTCGGGGGTATGCAAACATAAAAATTCTCTATCGGGACTAATAGGAGCGAAACAAATAAAAGGATACGTAAATAGAAGCGTCGGATAAATTCCAGTGGGGCTGGAGTGCGCGTAAATCCGCGCGATTTGTATCTGTGACAGGGAGAGCCCCCTCGCCGGGCCCGCGCCCCGCGCCGACCTCCGACACAATTAATTTGACAGATACTTTTGCAAAGGCCAACTAATCACCGCACCCACGAAATATTCATCTACCAAACAAGTGAATACATTGAGCGGTGCCTCACTTAACGTTGAGAATTTTCGCAGCTAGCCTTTTTACCTACATAAGTAATTTGAAATGCATCCTATATATACTATTTTATATTTATTTAAACTTTCACGATTAATATCACCCATGTTTTGACGAAAAACGGGACTTACTCCCGTAAAATTACGTTTAATATTATCCTGACGTTTAAAGCATGAGGTTACACCCGTAGTCGCATGCAGACCGACGAGAAAATGTATCAACACCTTCTAGCTGCGCGGGTTGTGCGAATTACCCGCACTTGGTCTTGATTATTCACTTCTAGGCTCGGGTTGTTACTAGGCCTACACACAACACTCAGCAGCCACGCTCAGATAGTAGGTGTTGATACATTTTCTCGCCAGGCTACCTGCAACTGATACTATTGTATTTGTAACTGTTCTATTTATTACAATTACAAAAATAATGCGTTTTTAACTATTTCGCTAACAATTAGGAATCAGTGATTTCATGAATTTATCGTACCGCGCCCGTTACTCATTACATCCATCCATGACGTCGGTCGGTTCAAAAAGCCGACCACGTTTCCCCGCGGCGCGCCCGGTCACGTCTATGCAAATGATATTAAATTAGAAACGCTTAATAACAACTGTGCCGCTCTTCCTGTAAAGAGGTGCAATTACACCAATCAAATTGAAATTTAGAACACTAATTGTGCTCGACATGTTTTATGGCTGAGCTTTAATCTGGAGACGGGATGGTCGGGGACACGGATGGGTAACGTTCAATCTGTTCCTAACTTTCGGATTTATAATCGTTTTGCAATTAAGTATTATTTTTTTTAAGTAAAGAGAAGTATAGGCAAGATAAATATTTATTTTCTCCAATATGCTCGGAAATGTTCGCATTAATGTAGCAAAAACGAAACGCGAAGTACCTTCTTATGTACCAGCTCAAATTAAAAAAAAAGATTTTCATTATTGTACAGTTTTTGCGGCCGCGAAATTGTACTAAAATCCATTAATGTATTGTTTTTTACTTCTTAAAAACTACTTTTGGACTTTGAAAAAAATGCATACAGCCAAATTCTAAAGCCACGACCAAACGCCTGGTCTGGATAGAGCGAGAGACGGCGATCAAATCTATGGCCGTCTCGTTCTATCATGAGTTACAAACGCCTCGGTGTGTCAGGTCGTGTAGGTACGGTTTAATGAAACCATAGATATCGTTACTATTTTTTATGAACGACCATGCATTAAAAAAAAGTTTAGGCGGGAATCATAAGAGATTTTTTCTTTTCAATTGTTATTCAATTTGCAAGAAGAATTACTTAATCGATTGTAATAAATTTTGTTTTATTTCCTTGCATGTTTGGAGAAAAGTCCTATATGTGCCTCGGACGGAAATAGAATTTCGTGGATTCGTATGTAATTGTCGGCCTCAGCTTCGCTTCGTCCGACAAAAAATACTCATCCACGAAATTCGCTTTCCCGGCCTCTGCAATAATGTACTATTGAATTTAATAGACAACATACAATGAACAGGCATCACTACATTACATAGCAATAAAACCAAGTCACTTACCGCTCTCTGCCCCTACTGTATGCTTAAGATTTTTAAAAGTACGCAACCGATTAATATGTTGGACGGTGATTCAAGAGGAAGATTGGTCTTTAGTGTCATTACATTGTTACCCTTGCGAAACCGGTATTAGATGGGACAAATGCAACTTTGAGGTAAATTCAACTAATTACTGTGTTGCTTTCGATATATCAAACGATGTTCTATAGATATCTATTCCAAAAGTTAGATCTTAGAAATAAATCAAAGATAATTAGTCGCATTTACCTCATAGTAAAGTTGATGTTGTCCCACCTGACCTTGCTGCTGTTTACTTAACTATTATATTGTATTTTTAAAAATTTGCGAATATAGATTATTACGTTAGTTCGCTTTTTAGTAAATTCTAAATATTAAACAAATAAATTGTTACATACTTTATTACTATGTACTTACTATTGAGTGTAATAAAGATTTAAGAATACCTACGGATTTTAGAGCTCCATAGTAAAGTAACCTTAGAGTTTCGCCATGTCCGTCTGTCTTTCCGCACCATAGCTCATCCGCCGTTGATACTAGAAGTTTGCAATTTGGTACTGCTATACATATTACATCATGCCGACAAAATGGTAGAATAAAATATTGGAAAAAGAAACAAATAGAGTGCAGATGATTTTTTTATTTATCTGTAATTCTGTAGTGTGGGTGTCATTGAATAGGTCTTTTAAAAATAATAAGGGTTCCAAAAGAACGTTTTTTAAAGTTAATATTTTCTGAGATAACCGTTTGAGAAGAAAAAAATATTGTGCGCCCACGCCCACCCCTCCTCTAACTTTAGATCCGTGGGTCCAAAAAATATGAAAAAAATGATGAATATTGCTTATACCTTTAAAGTAAAACTATTTCGAACGTAATGGGCTAGGCCTTTTTTGTATAACGCCTGAACCCTACACTGAGCATGGCCCGACCTGATCTTGGCTGTTTTTTCTTAACACGATTTTTTGATTTTTCAAGGAATATAATTGTATGGTAGTTACTAGTGTAGGCTTACCGCGAACTACGAAAATCGCGTGATTGGTTTGACAGTCACAGATACACGAAATTTGAGATTTTCGAAGTTGGCGGTAGGCCTACAGAGCGCGTTTGTTTCGTAGATTGGTAGCGAGTGCGCACTAAGCCGGCGGGCGCCGCGCGCACCTGCGACCGCACCGCTCGGGATTTAGCCCGCAACTTAACACCCCAACTGACACCGAACACTAAACTGCTCGTTTTGGATATGGCTAGCATAAGCAATTTCATTGTGTATTTTAATTAGCATCGCGATATAGCGGTCACATGTTGCTTGCATTCCCAGCACCATGCCAAAGGGATTAGATAGATGATACAGCCTAGACCCTACAGATCAAAGCCCGAATGGCTGACAGTAAAAAGAAACAGAACCCTGCTGAATGAATTAACTTTTCTTACGCTTATTAATGTTATTCATAATATTCCGATTTCCGATATGTAGTATGTAGTATTTCAGGATTTTCACCAACAAAAACAATGCTAAAAGTATGTGCGGAAAATATAATTTTTAGCAAGCTTACTTTTCGTTAAGCATTAATACACTTTTTTTTAAGAGGACGACTCCAATCATTGAAGAATTTTGAGTTCTGTGGTACGCCCGAAATACCCACTTACATAACGCTTAGTACCTATGTCCGTTATGCAAGAGCGTAATGAAAGTGACCAATTTATCGCATGTTTATTTATTAATTATTGTGCAAATTTTACTGTTATTATGTCTAGATATCAAAACAATACTTATCTAAATATAGTTGAATCGTAAGTAAATAAACAGACGGTGTAATTGGTCACTTTTATTACAGTTACATGGATTTACCTGGTAAATCGCTCTTGAGTTACATGTGTGTCATGAACTCGTCAATATATCTATGCAGTAGGTAGGTATTATTTTATTTATGCTTTATAAACGTTATTAAACGCAAGTTGTTTCGGGCTTAAATTTAAAGTAACTATGTACCTACTTACATATTAAGTTATTTCATTAAGAAATATGAAAACGGTACAATTTACTTTTGTCAAAGAAACCAACTCCTCACTGCCTCACTGGTCCTATGTCACATCAATAGTTAATTTAAATCGACAGCACGCGTTGTCGCATCCACTGCTCGTCGCGGCTCCGTGGCGGCGCGAGCACATCGGAGTCGCCCTTGATCGCCGTGGTGTTGTTGTTATAGCCGTTAGATTATCCCGCTAATGCCATGATCCATAACATATATTTCATATTGAAATTGAACTTACGCCAGCTGTAACAGTGTCAATGAGAGCGCTGAATATTTTAAAATGTAATTAATGTATTGCGCTAATATGATTTATTTTTTGCAACAAGCTCAATATCCTTTTTCCATTTATTCAAAAATAAAGCCTTGGCTGTCTTATCTAGTACACAACTTTATAATCTATGTAAGTAATTGCACGATTTCTGTCATTGTAGTTTTAGGGCAATAAAGTGTATCTAAGTATTATTGGAAAACCAACAACACAGAAAACAATAGAAAAGTACATATATAACCTTAAAAATAAATAAACTTAAATAAGAACTACAATAAGTATTTGTAGGTCAGAACGTTTACTATATAATTGCAACTAAAGATAGAATAAACAATTGCCAAATTGTAGTGTTCAATTCATACATGACTAAAAATGTACAGTCGCCATCAGATAGTATATAACGTCCGCAGGGTTCAAAAATATCTGAACACGCCTTCATTGCCATAATGATAGAGGGGTGTTCAGATTTTTTTGAGCGCTCCGGACGCTACAATGCATTATATCTGATGGCACCTGTATTAATACGGTAAGTTACCCCACCAGTATGTTACAGTTACCCTACAAATATTTACAGGTAGGTACTCACCCTACTGTAAAGTGTAAGGCTTATTGTAAACATTATCGCAATAGGCAAATAATATAAAAGTGTAAATAAAAGGTTACAGCACATTTTTTCGTAAAGGAGTCTTGTTCGCAAACTACGTTAAAATGATTTAACTCCCCCAGATAGCGCTCGCCGCGGGCGTCGGTCCCGGGATCGCCGCTCGCCGGCTAATAAACGCTTATCAACGCCCTCATTATCACACCCTTAACATCGCTTTAATGTCTTGCTCTTGAACAAAACATATTTAATCACATTTTTCCCCGGCAGGAGAAAACTTTTTTAAATTTCATAAATTCCGTGCGGCGGCGAGAGGACGGCCAGCGGGGGAAACGCGAGGATGACTCGGTTTTAATCTTTTAGAATTGGAACGCAGATTTGTTGTTAATGACTTATTTTTAAAGGTCTTCTAAAGGTTGAGGTTTAAGGCACTTGGCTCATTTGATTTTACTTATACCTACTCATACCTATACTCGTAATTCGTAGGTATTACTTTGTCACCGTCTAATATTATTTCAGTATTGCAATTTCGGAATCCGATATGATGCCATGAGGCCACGCGGAATTGCACATATTTGATATAATACATATAAATTCAATGGGTTATTTTATAACGCTTTTAGTATAGGTACTTTTTCCTTAATATGCCTTCGCATAGTTACATCCTTAATATGCCTTTGTATCTAATACCTACCTTATTCTATCTAAACCTGAGGTTTCAAAACGATTGTATCTTCCCTTAATTTGGCAAATTTGAAGAAAATCGTGCGTTCTAGCCTCCTCGCCATTGTTTAACGCAGAAAATTCTGTATTAAAAAAAAATACCAAAAGTGGTTCGAAGACTGTATCGTCGAAGATGTTAATTGTGGCATACATTGCCAAATTAAGGTCTAACAATATAGTAAATAACACAGGTAGAGTGTTTTACATGAACTACGGAAGCAATATTACGCTAATCAGTCGCTAATTTTAAATCGGAACCAACGAACCATCATCAAACTTAAGTTTCAGCAGTCGGCCGGGTCGCGAGGGTCGTAACTCACGGCAAGTGGCGATCGCCGCACGCCGCCTCGCCCGTGCCTGAGCTTTTAAGCCCGCCTTTACGGCTCTCACGATACTAAATTATAATATAACACGTCGTAAATTCTCAAAACTATCCGTCTATGACACAAAAGACTTTAGTGGGAACTTAATAACGAAGCAAATCTATGTATAACTGTACATCTTTACTTACCTTCACGTATTCTGATACCTAAACAAATGTCGTATTTTATTCGCTAATAAGCTTTTTTTTATTTTTATGCATAGTAATGTAGGCCTCAGGTGTATCTGTACGTTTAACCGGATTGTCAAGTACTCTCAACGAATCTCCCCCATATTTAAACACAAAATGAAGAGCCTACAAGCAAACAGTATCGTAGCGTAGCGTGACAAAAAAATAAAAAAGGGATGTCGGCGCAAAGTATCTTGCTGCCTACTCGTTACTCGTAATATTCGAAGCCATGGCGAAAGAACGAAATTGAATATTAAATGAAATAATTTATGCCATATTTATCATTTTGCAAATGAGAAAGTCTCACCTTAATGAAAACGGCGCATCAAATTTAAACTTCGTTTCAACATTAGCGTAGAATGATGAAAATTTCATTATGTTTTTTTATCGGCCTTTATTTTCAAAACTGTACAATTTATATACATGAATTAATCTAACTAACCTGACCTATATCTAAGATTGGCCCTTGTGGCATTGTACCAAGGATGCTGCCGGCATTTCCTCGATGTATCGCAATTCTAATGCGTTGTGCGAGGAAGTCGCCAGCTCTTCGGTCTTTAGTTACGTCAACCAGACGTTTCGCGATTTTAGCCAACTATTTGCTTGCGCTGTGACCCCGTGAACTTAAAGTTATTACGCCAAACGTTACAAAATCGTACTCTTTACATTTATTTTATTTCAGCCGCAGCGGACACCTTAAGGTCGTTGAAGATGGGACGGTGTCTACGAAATACGCAAGTAGCATCGCACACCAATTCCGGCCCATACTCCAAGGAAACAAAGACACACCATCAGGTCTCTTACGATCATCGGCATCATCTCTGATAATACCAGTAGCCTCGAGAAGAGCAAGGACGTCAATGGTAACATGTCTTGTGAGAGATCTGTGGATGATGTTGTTTAAGTGTCGCATGTCTGGTAATACGGCCTGCACTTTTTTGACAACTTACTCGCAGTCCGTGGTGTCCCAGTGGTTTACGTCTGTGTCACAACAGCATAAGTGATTTTTTAAAGTTAAATAATCATTGAGTTGGTACATTAAATATTACAACTACTGATAAAAATACATAATGTTGAACTAAATACTATGTATTGGTACGAGTACAAACCTTTTCCTATATTTTGGAAAATCACAACCTAGGTATACATATATCTACTTACGTATAATTAAGTTGTCGGAGCCGGTCTGCCTGCATGCAAGCATCTTGTTATAAATCACAAGGGATCAGCCTATCGCAGCTACCCGCATCACGCAGGTGATAGCCGAGACATTTGTGACCTACGCTACGTGTGGGATATACCTAGTCGCGCAGCAAAAATGTATACCATCTCAAATTTTACAGTGAAGGCTAATTCTGTATGCACGAAAATAAAACTGGAGTTGTGGTGACCTGACCTACAGAGTAATCTACATTGTAGGAAGGTACCTATTTTAATTGGAGTATGAGGGATATGGAAGAATAGTTTATTTATTCAATAAAACTAGAATGAATAAGATGAAAAATTCTAAACTAGAAGAGATAAAACATTTGTCCTATTTAAATGAGTGTCAATGAGCAGAATGCCCAAACATCATAATTAATGTGACATCGCAATCGGCTCCGAGCGAAGTTCCAATATCGGCCGAAGGTTCGGTTTCGGTCAAAAACCAGCCGAACCTTCCTGCCACGCCGAAACTTAGGTACCTATAAGTATCGCACTTTGGAGTTGCGCTCGACAGATGATGGGTGAGCTAAAGTGAGCTTGGATTGGCAATACAACGTTGCCAGCATGATCGCCCGCCGCTAAATCACTTTGTCCTCTAAAGTGTTGCTTATTACATATTTTGTTTCCCGAATAATGTTGAGTAAACTAATTATTTTGTTTGTTGTGAAATTATTATATCCTAGTGTAGACATATATATCTTGACGCTTATGTTTATAAATTAGTTACACACAGATTAACGGATATACCTACTGCTTATTTGGCATTGGTTAGGATGTATTCTGTGCGGAAGTTTGAATTATTTATTTAAACTACATTATAATTTGAATTAGTTAAGCGTATATAAGTAATAATTAATTAATAATAGAATGATGTTTTAAGAAATATCTTAAAGCATTTGTTTTAATATTCGCATGTACTCGTAACGTAATTTTATTTTATTATTTCGTTCAAATTTTGAAAGTAGCGATTAATTTCAATTTAACCCTAAACTTGGCAGAATTTTAAAAAATCGTGTGTTCTAGCTTCCTCACCGTTGTGTAGAGCAAAAAATTATGTCTTTAAAAAAATACAAAAAGTGGGTCAAAAACTATGTACCTACTATATATTTATATATTTTTAAGATACACTGCCAAGTTAAGGGTTAAATAGAGATTTTGAGAGTATGTAGGTAATACACTAACAACCAATAGTAATAAATAATACTTAACCAGTTTAAAACAAAAATGTGCCAGAAAATTGTGTAAAATTATTTTTTAGTACAGATGGTGTACTTTTAAGGCTCTAGTGCGAGAAGTGGGTCATTTTACGTCAAGTCCAAAACTTCGGAGGGCCATCTGTACTAAAAAACGTCGTACGAGACACGTGCAAAAACGAAATTCGTAACTCGTGTCCATTTAAAACACTCCCTATCGGTCGTGTTTTAAAACATCGCCACTCGTTTCGGATTTCATGTTTTTCGCACTTGTGTCGTAATGTACTATTTTAATAATTTTACTGTAAATAAACTTACAGAGAACGTTTTTTCATTGTTTTCAGTAAGTATATCTATTTATGATAAAAATCACGGAATATTTCGCCTTAATTAATGTAATTTCATTTACATCGAAGACAATGGATGTTGTAGTTTCTTGTCAAGAAGTAGGTACCTTTTTGGCATTCATATAAATCGAGGAGCACAGCAGTGCCTGCGCCCAGTTGAGCGCGAAGCAAACACGTACAGCCGTACCATACTTTACATTTTCTGGCCCCTATTTGAGAAACTCTGGATAAAACCAGAACGTAAAAAATTTCGTAATCCAGTAAGCTATTGGCATTTAGCAAAGTGGATGGTGGGGGTACCAAAACGATCACAAGGCTCGCTGCGACTAAAAATGTAGGTACACTTTTCGCTTTAGACAAACGCTGTCATATTCAAAATACATTTATTCACATTCCACGTCCATCATGAAGTCTCCATCACCAACTTACATACCTATGTGTGCCAAATTTCAATTCAATCGGTCCAGCAGTTTCGAAGAAAATTGGCTATAACAGAGGGAAAGACAGACGGACACGGGAGTGATCCTATAAGGTTTCCGTTTTTTTCTTTTGAGGCTAGGAACCCTAGATAGAGTACCTAATAAATAACTTAGATAAAACTACGGTACAAGCAGCAACACAGCTGGATATACACTTCAGAAATAGGAAATATTGCATGAAAGAGAATCACACTTCAACGCGTATATACCTACTTAGGTATGTGTGTGCCCTACGAAGGTCTTACATTCTTTGGGTCTTACGCTATTGGTATGCTAGGCGAGCTATCATTAAAAAGAGTTGACAGTATTTTTTCCTTTCTGTTTCATCCAATGCATATCCAATGTCATTATTGACATTAAATGCCGTATATTGAATCTGTCCATACTATTCGTCCGAAAGAGATCCGGAAGCTAAAATACATATATTTTGGACAGATTCACATGGATTCACACGTCTTGTTACAATAAATCCTTTGCCTTTTCAGACTACAGTGACAAAGACACGTCATACATACTTAATACCATCATAATACGCAAACGGGGTGTTATTTCTATTGAAGTTGACATAATATAAATATATTTATCTCTTTCATTTTCTCTCTGTTCTGTCTTTAATGTTCAGTTAGGAGTGTTGCTGTTTGTACGCTACTGAGAGTTAGCCATTGGCATGTCGTCTACGCACCCTAAGTAGTCCGAAAATAATCTGGTCAGACTAGGATTTTTCACTCTAGGTAAGTTATTTGGAATATTTGGATCCGTATTGTCCTGCGAGGAGTTGCAGGTAAAGCGCCGCACGCGCCGCGTATGCGAAGGGGCGCATCTCGAGCTCGCGGTCAATCAGCAGCACTCGCCCTGTCTGCCCCAGGGGCTGCCACTTAGTAGTCACGATGCTGTTGATTACCGGAGTCGGATCTCTGAGAAAATAATTAAACTGGGTTAATGATTGCTATGAACATTGTCGTGTCCAAACATCATGTCAGATAGGCCCGGCCGACAAGTCAACGAATTATGTTTTCAAAATAAAGTTACCTATA
Organism: Thaumatotibia leucotreta; assembly: GCA_025490895.1. Classification (NCBI taxonomy): domain Eukaryota; kingdom Metazoa; phylum Arthropoda; class Insecta; order Lepidoptera; family Tortricidae; genus Thaumatotibia; species Thaumatotibia leucotreta. The sequence goes on from JALPQI010008607.1 coordinate 35,696, forward strand.
TTGATAGGTATCGCCAGCCAGGTATAGCCAGGTCTGCAGTAAAGCGCGTTCGCAAACTCCGAATATATACATAATGTAATTAATTGTCAGCCTCCGTAGCCTAGTTGGTAGTGACCCTGCCTACGAAGCAGGAGGTTCCGGGTTCGAATCCCGGCGAGGGCATTATTTGTGTATTTATTTATCACAAATATTTGTTCCTTGGTCATGGTTGTCTATGTATTTAAGTATCTATATGTATCTATCTATTATACTCGTATATATCGTCGCCTGGTACCCACATCACAAGCCTTAATTGAGCTTACCGTGGGGCTAGGTCGATTTGTGTAAGATGTCCCAAGATATTTATTTATTTATTTATTTATTTATGTAACGAACAACGGGGAAGTAGCGGCACTTATTAATGTGACAATAAGTAACCAATAAAGACAAGCTGTCTTTATTGTATTTCACTCAGGGTTCTAACAATTTTATTTATCACCAACTTACCCATATTTAGAAAAATTGGTAAACAGCATCACCATTCTATCACGAACCACTTTATCCATCTCAGAAATACTATTTAGAGGAATCAGATCAGAAGGCTGAATGTATCCGGAATCATCGCCATGACATGCTCCAGGAGATTTTACCCCAAACTTCGCTTTTAAATAATTTAGCTTGCCGCTATACGAAAACTCATATAAGTATACTGGCGAGTTATGTTTTGATATTAATATGGCAGAAGTGCATATGCCACCAATGAAATCAACATCCGAGAAAAAATCGATTACGAATTCATCATCTTCTCCATAACGATTTTCATTTTCTAAATACATTTTCTTCAGTTTATCCTCAACCTCCACTTTGTATTTATCATCAATGTCAAAGGGCAAATGATCCAAAAATACTTTATTTTGATTCAATTTTCCTAACAAGTGTGGAGCTAATGTCCGGAGAAAAATATCTTCACGGGTGCAAAATCCCGTCATGATGGGCACGCGAGTAAACTCGCCCTGAGACAGGACATCAAATGGAGATTTATCCAAGAATGGCTCCCAACCATTCGGTCTCTCGATGGATGGCACAAAACCATAAAATATTCCTCCTTTCCAATTTGTAGCTTCAAGAGCTTCCATAGACGTCATTATCAAGTCTTTGCTAGGCATACTTTTCAGTAACTGAATCAACTGATCGTCGTCTGTGATATCCTTAGCTTGTGGTATTTTGTTTATGATTTCCCTCATATCTTTGTTAATGGCCCAATGTAGTAAAGTAGATCCAGATTGCATAATAGCCTTTTGAAAAAGTCCTCTGGCTAACGGTGAGAGTAAAAGATATTCAACCGAACAACCCCCAGCACTCACTCCGAATACAGTTACATTGTTAGGATCGCCGCCAAATTTTCTGATATTTTTCTGTATCCATTTAAGAGCTTGGACTTGGTCTCTAAGACCCATATTACCAGGAGCCTCAAAGCGGTTCAAATTGAGAAATCCGAGGATTCCAAGTCGGTAGTTTAAGCTGACGACGAGCACATTCTGCTCTACAAGCCAATCCGGGCCAAGGATAGAGGTATTTGTGCCACAGCCGAACATAAATCCTCCTCCGTGGATGAACACCATGACTGGTAGCGTTCCGACATCCCTGCCATCTTTTAGCGAGGGGGTGAAAACGTTCAGAAATAAACAGTCCTCACTACCCACAATGGTTCGGGAGGCTCTGTCGAATTGTATGCAGATGTTACAGTCTTTCGTTGCGTCACGGATCCCCTCCCATCGCTCAGGAGGTTCTGGGACCTGTAAATTAAGAGGCCATCATCAAATACTCTAAATGTCGAAACAAAATAAAAGCTGCTAACTAGTATCTTATCTACATCGCTTAGTAGCATTTCTTTGACAATTTTGGCCATACCAAAAATAATTACATGTGTTGAACCCTTCGTTATATATGGTAGGTATTTCAACGTATAGGTATCAAAAGTTAAATTAAAGTACGAAAATAAAATAAAATAAATATAAAATGTTGGGCTCATCGGCATAGTAGGTACCAATGATGCTGACAGCATTTCCTCGCTGTGTCGCTTAGCAAGGTAGTAGGTAGGTACTTACTGTTTGTTAGATAGGTACATATTTTGGATATTTTTGTTATTGTATTACAACCAGAGAGATATTGCCAAATTGTATTTACCTTAAACCTTAACTCTCCAGTAGGTGGCTTCGCGTACGGAATGCCTTTGAATCCATAATAAACCGTATTGTTAATTTTCGCTTGGTATCCTGATAGCTTGCCTTCACAAATATCAACAACAGGACTTGACATAATGTATGCTACAATGCAACTATATAATACAGGGAACAAATGTTACGCAACTAATTATCAACTTCAAATACTTAAGCGAGCTAGACCAAGGCATATTACTTACCACTTTTTATAGAGGCGAACAACATATCCGGCCTAAAAAACTAGTTCTTAGAGTGATTGTGTCTTTGACCATGAGGCAGATATTTTAGCATGCTCACTAGGTGGCATAACGGAGGTATTTCAAATCAAATCAAATAATTTATTGCACACATATTACATTTTACATATATATGGACCCTGCAAGGGCACAATCAGACCTAATCACACAGTGGTAGTAGTATTATACCTACCGTCAAATCCAAATTCGCTTAAACTAAGTATTCTTACAAAATCGTACCCATACAAAGATTTCGGCCCGCAATTCAATGATATGCTTTATAATTATGATAGATGTAACAGTGTACAGCTACATTGCTGCTAAATAATTCTACAAAAAAATATTGTGACATAATTTTGTGTATCAAACTTAAAACAACCTAGGTAATTATTAGTCCGATGCCTGATTTAATTTATAGCGCGTATATTTACACTTAATGTATTTGGTGAAAACGGAGAAACGCAATTTAAAACTGATACTTAGCAAGGAGACTTAAATAAGAATAAATGCAGAAATTAAATAAAACATCGGGCAGGTAAGTCGCGGTGGTGGGGGGTTCGTTAAGGTTTAATTAAATCGTCCTCAGCGGCCTCTCGCGCCTTAATTCCACCGTTATTAACGCTGTTAAAAAGTGAGTGGCCGCACAGCGACGTCCGTGGAGCCACCCCTCGGGACTAACTGACTTATTGCGAAAAATAAGCAGTGCGAATAATACTTACCTACTCGGTACAGTCAAAGACAAAATAGGTGTACACAAAAATATGTCCCAGTGCACTCTAATTATGTGTAATAATAACGTCGTAACATATTTATGAGCGGATTCTTTCGATACTTATTTCTGCACTTGACTGTACACAGTACCTTATACAATTAGTATTATATTTAAATCAGCAGTTCTTATCTACATAATTTTGTCCTAGTTTAGTCCTACTCTGGTTCTGTATTTTTACAATAAATCTACATTAAACGGTATAACCGCTCAGGCACAAGACACAATATTATAGTTTTTGTTCGTCGAAAGCGAGGGGCCGCACATAGTGTGCCACTAAGAGGGATAGACATAGTCACAGACTACTAAGAAGATACTACGTATAGTGACGTATTCAATGCATTTGTCTGGCACTTAGATTTAGCATCTACGTGCCACACACACAAAAAATAGTGGCACAGTGATAAGGACGGACGATTATCGTTCCTTTTCACTTCCACTAGTAAAAAGTTTCATAAGACCATCCCTTTCGTTCTTGCTATTATTATTACGTTGTCAAATCCATATCCATATTCTTTATCCATGGTCGAAAGTATGTACAGACATACTGCCTGCCATATAAATTTAATTAGGTTTTGACTTCGGGAACAGGCACAATTTTTTGGACTTAATAAAAAAAATATTTAAAAAATACTACTTACTAAATTATCAAAAAATATTCATCTAGCCCCGTAATGTAAAAAAAAATATTTTTAATAAAATATTAGACTTGTTTTATTTTACCATTTTTTCTTCGGGAATGATATTGCTCCTAATACCTATAGGTAAAATGCATAAGGTAATATGCCAAAGTACAGCATTCTAGTACCTAGTTATAATTACTATAACTATAACTAAGCTTAGATGCGGACGGAAAGGCTTCTGCCTGCCATCCTAAGAAGGCTAGGTACCTACTTTTGATTTAATATGGGCATATTATACTATATAGGTTCTGGGTAATAATTTTCTAAAATTAGCGGTAAACATGAAGGATGTCGTCTCTATCGCCATCGATCCAATCACATAATATTTTTGAATCGATGAGCCGACTGAAAACATATTCTGTCCCTATGCTCAAAATACCAACAATAGCAACCGTGGAGGCTCCCAAGTATTAATTTCGGTCCTTACCAGTTAAATGTTTTCTCGGCTCGCTACTTGTGAGATTTCCTGTGACGTAAGTGGCCGCAGCATCCGCGCGGGGCGATAAGACGACCCCTTCCCCCCACTCCGTGCCCACCGGCCCACCAAACTGTTTGGATTTTAATTTCGTCTCTAAGTGTTGTTCCAAAGACATCTTCACTTAAGTACTAATTTGTCCCAACTGGAGCGATTGAGCCATTTTTACGTCCCCATAGCAGTCACTTTAATTTCTTTGACTTTTGTTGATTACACGTAATTACAATTGGATATTGAATCGTACTTTTTAAAGCGTTTATTAATATTTGCAAACTTATTGAAAATAATACTATCGTCACATACGAATGTGAATAATGTGAATATGTACTGTACATACTTACCTATTTCGTTAAAACACTGTTCCATAGGTTACCGTTCGTCGTGCAATAGCTAGGACAAACAAACGGTAACTACAGTAGTGGACAGTGGTGACTCGTTTATGGACCCATTCAATATCGACAGTATCAACAATCGTATTCTCATTATTAGTAGAAGAGGGTTGGCTTATTTAGGCGACCAGGGTCGCGTTTTATAAAGTTACAATTTACAATTTCGCTGTTTGCCTCTCTAACGCACGCACTTATTGGCTAGAAAGAGAGGCAAACAGCGAAATTGTAAATTGTAACTTTATAAAACGCGACCCAGTAGGTACAAAAAATCTTTTTTTTTTAGATTAAATATTATCTTCCACTTTTTCCTAATCAGACTACGATACTAAATGGGCTCATCAACGAATCACCAGTTCACCAGGTACGTAGGTACCTATACAGGATGGTCCAAAAATACACGCCAAAAAAATTTTTTTAGATTCCTCACGTCATGAGCTATCTGAATATACCCCATGTATGTTAGCCGATTTTTTGTAGTTTTTGAGTTATGATTTTTTGAAAAAAAAATTTGATAAATTTTGGAATGAAGAAAGTTATTAATAAAAAAGAAATTGGGTTTTTTAACTAGTTTCTTTCTGTAAAAGTATTACTACAAATAAAGCATTTACTGACAAAAAAAATTAGCGTCCTCACTTTGATAGAAGTAGGATAAAAAAAAAACAAATTCAAAATTTTACGCTAAAAACGCATCAAAACAGCATTAATGTACGTAAATAAAAAAAATAAACCATATCCCAAGGATTTTTGGTAATCTAAAGACCGCCCTAGACCTCGAGCCTTCGTAAGAGCAAAAAAAAGTGATACTTAATGATGAGGATTTTTCGGAGTAGTCGGTGAAATAAACTTAAAAAAAGCTTCAAAATGTTTTAATTTAAAAATAAAGTAAAATTTCGTCTGTTTTGTTGTTCTTATCAATAAACAAAGACAGAAAATACCACGAAAACTCAATTTATGTAGTTATTCAAGTCATTTTTTACTACTTTGAAATTTTAAGCTTTTTTAAGTTTATTTGACCGAGTAGGTACTCTGAAAAATCCTAATTATTAAGTATCACTTTTTTTTGCTTTTACGAAGGTTTAAGGTCTAGGGCAGTCTTTAGATTACCAAAAATCCTTGGGATATGTTTTATTTTTTTTATTTATTTACATTAATGCTATTTTGATGCGTTTTTAACGTAAAATTTTGAATTTGGTATTTTTTATCCTACTTGTATCAAAGTGAGGACGCTATTTTTTTTGTCAGTAAATGCTTTATTTGTAGTAATACTTTTACAAAAATAAACTAGTTAAAAAGCCCAATAGTTTTTTTTTATTAATAAATTTCTTCATTCTAGAATTTTTCAAAAAAAAATTTCGAAAACTACAAAAAATCGGCTAACATACATGGGGTATATTCTGATAGCTCATGACGTGAGGAATCTAAAAAAAAATTTTTGACGTCAAGGTTTGGACCACCCTGTATACTTATAGTTGAAAATTTCTAAGAATGAACTTCTGACACTTTAGAAATAAGCCTTTTGTAATGAGCCATATGACGTTAAGACTATCGGAAAAACGGTTAACCTTACCCTCATATAATAAGGTTTAATCAATAACTATAGCCACTCATTTGCTTTTGATAACTGTGGTTACAATAGGTGCCTTCTGTATCCAGGCCTACTACCGCGAAATCGAAATTCGTAAATTTCGAGGATTTTTCTATGTCACTCAATCGAAGGTGTCATTAGAGTGAGGGAGACAAATCCTCGAAATTTACGAATTTCGTTTTTCGCGGTAGAGCCGCAGTATGAGTATGAATTGGGTATTTTTATAATTCCTAAAATATTTAAGTTTTCACTTCCAACAACTTTGCAGTAGGTATTATGTTCTGCTCTCGAGCTTAACACCTAAATTCAACGGTTCAGGTACGTGGTAAATGACAATCTCGTGATACCTACTCCCCTATACATAGTTCTCATAGAACATACCTACGTGACTGCACTAGGTACCTTGAGGTACAATGAGTATCCTTTCACTTTCAGCGGCCCTACCTACCGCGAACTTTGAAATCCGCAACTTTCGAGGATCTGTCTCTCTCACTCTAATGACGCCTTCATTGGAGTGACAGAGAAATATCCTCGAAATTTACGAATTTATTTATTTGCGGTATTAGGCCAAACACCAGTAAAACACCAGTTTTTTTAGTAAAGTAAGTAGGTAAGTATGAAGTAACTACAATTATGATGAGTACAGATAAGGTACAACTGGAATTACAACTTCGAGGCAACGGCGTCAAATTGGATGAAATGGTGGAGGCACCCACTCCAAACTAGCCCTGCTAGCCTAGCCTAGCCAGTGCTATAACATAACGCACTCTAGTGGACGTAGGCCCTATCACGGGCTTCGTAATGGGTACGACAGGTAGTGTTCTCGTATTTCCATCGTTTCAATTTCGAAAACAGTTCACAGCCAAATCCGATAGATGTCACAGGTTATCATTCATTATTCATTTTGTAAACATAGTTTACAAGTTATAAGTAAGACTGCATTGAAATTAATGTAGATAAAAAACGGTTTTACGCTCTATTATTATTAAAATTAAAATCTCCATAATTTGGCTGTATGATACCTGGACTAATATGTGAGATATATCTCATTAAAAATAATCTAACGTCAAACAATACCAACATGTCAAATATTATTATTATACTTGGAATATTTCCCCAACGTAATGTACAATTAGTTATATTTTTATGTTAAAATAACTATTTACGTACCGTTTGTAGAAATTTAATACTATTGGAAACCTTTTGAGTTGTGTTAATTTATAATGGAATGTTTTGTAGTGAAGTGTCAATAGTGCTGTCAAAATTGCGTGGTCGGTCAGTTGGTGCAATACAAAGCCGTACTATTTCAAAGAAAAACTTAGAAGGCGGCATGTACATGCATGATGCAAAACTCAGAAGTAATTGCCGTTATTACATCAAGACATGCGATCATCATTGAATTGCACGATTGTGGAAACCCTACTGCCGATATAAACTTCCCATTAACCTGGCCCAATATTATTGTGAAGTATTCTTGAACTCCGTCCTCGTGCTAGGTGCAAGGTGCACAATGGCAGGGAGTACGTTACCTGAGCGTGTTGCACAGATTTATTATACGTATGGTTTGTTCTGTTCTTCATATCCCATTACAGTCATAGGCTTTGCTCTCTCAATCGTTCTATTTTGTTGGTGAGTATTATGACACTATTGTACACCTATGTCAAAGCTATGTTTACATTTTTGCTCTCTATACTATTAAGCTGAAAATGTACACGTAATTTTTGATATAAACCTCAGTGAATTATTATAAAATTAGAAGTATCATGAATAACAAGAGTATTTATGTTTCAGTTACCCATTACTAAATGTACCCTTACCTGGAAACATACCAACAGTTGTCAATTTGCCATTAGTCGATACCATGGAATTCAGTAAAGCAAATTGTAACTCAAACAATTGTCTACCTGAAGGTAAATTCAAGATATAGTTAACATTACATAAACAATTTGAAATCTTAATAATTTGAACTTGACTATATTGCTGTGTTACGTGCTAGACATAAGAATGTTAATTTAGACTTTAACCATTTGCCAGTCCAGCAGCCGAAACCAATGTTCCCTTCATTTGCTGGATTTATATTGCCATAGGCTGTGCGATTGCATTCTTTACTATCGAGAAAAACATCTATATCTTCAAAAGCTACAAAAAAGAAGTACTTATTAATATTTAGAGGCACCAATTAACATACATTTGTTAAAATGCTTTAAATAATAATTATTGCAATAAGGTTTATGATTAGTATCCATATTCCACACCCTGAAAAAGTTAGTGTGCACAAATAGCATATTGGTTTTAGATTCTATACTATTTTTGAAGATATGAAGGTGGTTGTGGTGCTAAATATATAGGTATACAAATGGTGGAGATTCGTCACTTCTAATTCATTGTGTGATATAGAAAAA
>JALPQI010008608.1:0-41390 GCA_025490895.1 Thaumatotibia leucotreta
AAAAAAACATCGTAAAAGCTATAATGTTTCACGGTTTAATATACTCCAGAGACCGAGTACTATCAGCTGTATAAATATCTGCATCTAATAAATTAGGACCTTATATAATGAACGCAGTCGGTTGCATAAGTAAATATCCATACAAACAATAACTCTAAAAATACTTTATTACCTACTGAGTATTAGGGTCAAAATTCTTTTCGTTGTCTTATTTTCTGTCCCTGAAAAACGTGACGCAGTGATGATTTTTGTATGAGATGATGTTTTAATTTCAATTTCTCATGTATGGCAATGGATACGGACCTTAAACGGATCATCATTTCACCACTAATACCCTTTTCCATCTACTAATATCTCAGTGTTTGTATGGAACATCAGATTTTTTTCTCGAATCGGATGTCGCATGTTAATTTTTTTTCCCTTTCCTCATGGGCACCTTGTAGAAGTGTTCATCTACATATAGGTAGGTAGCCTATGTTTACTGAATAATAAAGTAAAATGAATAACTGTGCAATTTTTCTAACAAATTACAAAATCACAATCATTATATCGTCATAGCAAATCATCTGTTCACCTTGAGAGGGCCTTGTTAGACCAGTTTGCTGATATCACCATATAAAGCCAATATTAAAGTACTTTATGTAATGAATTATTGTAGTAGGTACTTAGTAAATAAAATGGGACAAAATAGTACATTACGACACAAGTGCAAAAAACATGAAATCCGAAACGAGTGGCGATGTTTTAAAACACGACCGAAGGGAGTGTTTAAAAACGACACGAGTTACGAATCCATCCTTAGTATCCTTACCCTCTTATTCATAAACTAACTTTGCTAACTTAACAAGCCGCTAATAATTATTTGTCCCTTTCGGTCTTAACAATGTGTCCATAAAACCAAAAGGGACAAACAATTATTAGTTTATTAGCGACTTGTTAAGTTAGAAAACGTTTACCTATGAATAAGGGAGTTAAGTTGTCGTCGTCAAATTATTATAAGTAGGTACACATTTTTATTTTACATAATTTGTACATAATCAGTTAATCACAATCAATATATTACACAAAGATATGAATTTGATATAGCACATGACGTCACCTAGGTACAATTTTTTGCTTGCACCTAAATTTTGACGTGCTGTCTTCGTAAATATACTTATGTAAGTAATTCCTTGCCACACCCTCCAGGGTGTCTCCAGGGGTCCCTCATGTTTTATGCTATGTAGGTACCTACTTGTATAAATGTGTGTCATGATTGCAAAGAAATAAAATGTAAAAAATAAAATAGTGTTTACACAACAAAAAATAAGTGCCAATTATTTTTTAAATCTACCTAACGGACTATATAGATTTTTTCTGAACCGATCGTCATCCGTATTCTAACGGCCTAAAGGCTGAGTCACACTGGATGCGTGTGTGGCACGTGCACTGTGCGCGTGTGCGTGGCGTGGACGTTGTAGCGTCGAAAAAATCATACTAGACCGCACACCGACTGCACGTCACGCGCTCGTTCACGTCACGCAAGCGGTGTGCTGTCTAATATGACATTTACATACACTACAACGTGCACTTGCTGTACATTCAAAGACAAAATAAGGTGCACACAAAAATGTTCAAAAATATGTCCCAGTGCACTCCAATTCTGTGTAATAAGAACGTCGTAACATATATATGAGCCGATTCTTTCGATATTTATTTTTGCACTACAGTCAGTACACGAATACGATATGGCTTGGCCTTAAGAAAATCGAAAATCTAAAATATGGAACAATCACTGTCATTCCAATTGAAGCCATTTATTTTCGCGTAAGCCCTTTGAAACTGGAAACGTAGCGAAACTGGAACGAAGAACTTTAAAAAGTCGAAAAACGGTTAACTAGCAAAGTTACGATATTGACAGAACTGTCTGATATTTGTAATAACTCGAATTCAGCAGGTTGGAACTTGAAACTTTTTGTTCGCTTAAAATGTTTAAATGATCTGCTGCTAAGCATTTTGATTCACATTAAAATAATTTAAGCCATTAACAGAGATTGGGAGAAATAATTAAGGTAAAGAAACAAAATACAATATCTAATTATTGTATTATGTTCAACTTTATAAGGTTGGTTAAAGAGCATGTTGCCGAAAACCAATAAAAATGCCAAATCGATGTCTATGATACCTACAGTACATTTTTGTTGAGACAAGAACAAAACAACTAATATTATTGTCTTTTGGTTTAAAAATATTCCGGGGCTTCAGGGTGTGTCCATACTGTCCATGTCCAATGACTAAGGTCACGTTGTATAACACATTTTGTTCTTATTTTTAAACGGTTTTTATTAACTTCACCGCGTATCAACTGTCGTCGATGCTTCAAATCTTGTGATCGATTTTACGACCACTTCTACTGCACCGAAATCAATAAAATTTGGAACTCTTATCAAGTCCCCATGACAATGCAATATTATAATATTTGTATCCTTGTATCCTCAAAGCCTGATGCTGCAGACGTACTGCTTACCTTAACCGAGAGTGTTAGACACGTGAAAATGAAAGTATAGCATGTTTGGCATAATCAAATACTAACAGCCTGATCTTGACTTCCAACTCCTCACTCCTGATGCTGCAGTACTGCCTACAATAACCGCAAGGTTTATCTTTTATCGATATGTTAATTTTAAAGAAGTTCTTTAGATATTAAGTAGAAACATGCGAATTTAATACTAACATCCAACTCCTCAAATCTGATACTCCAGTGTTACTGCCTGCCACAACCGCTAGGTTTAGCGATATGTAGATTTTGCAGTAATGCTTTAGATATTTGGTAGAAACATACGGATTTAATTATCATCATCATCATCATCATCATATCAGCTGAAAAAAGTTCATTGGTGAATATAGACCCCCCCAAGGATTGCCACAAGGACCGGCCCTGTGCCACCGCATCCAGCGACCTTCACCAGGTCATGAGTCCACCTTGTGGGGGGCCTACCCACGCAGCGCCTTCCGGTACGTGACCGCCACTCGAGAACCTTACCGCCCCAACGGCCATCGGTTCCACGCAATCCACGTGCGACGAGCCCCGCCCACTTCAGTTTAGCGATTCGAAGAGCTATATCGGCTACTTTGGTTCTGCCATATTGAGATGGTCTCATTTGTAATCCGATCTCGCAGAGAGACTCTTAGCATAGGCCTCTCTATTGCCCTTTGGGTGACTTTGAGCCTTCTTATGAGGCCCATTGTAAGCGACCATGGTTTAGTACCGTATGTCATTGCTGCGGCCCTCCGGCTGATAGAGTGACATAGGGTGACAGCGTGAGTGATTCGCGTAGGGCGAGCCGTCGCGCCTGCGTCCCTCCGGCTGATAGACTGACAGCGTGAGTGGATCGCGTAGGGCGAGCCGTCGCGCCTGCGGCCCTCCAGCTGATAGAGTGACAGCGTGAATGAATCGCGAAGGGCGAGCCGTCGGGCCTGTGGCCCTCCAGCTGATAGAGTGACAGCGTGAGTGGTTCGCGCAGGGCGAGCCGTCGGGCCTACGGCCCTCCAGCTGATAGAGTGACAGCGTGAGTAGTTCGCGTAGGGCGGGCCGTCAGGCCTGCGACCCTCCAGCTGATAGAGTGACTGTGTGAGTGGTTCGCGTAAGGCGAGCCGTCGGGCCTGCGGCCCTCCAGCTGATAGAGTGACAGCGTGATTGGTTCGCGTAGGACGAGCCGTCGGGCCTACGGCCCTCCAGCTGATAGAGTGACAGCGTGAGTGAATCGCGAAGGGCGAGCCGTCGGGCCTACGTCCCTCCGGCTGATAGACTGACAGCGTGAGTGGATCGCGTAGGGCGAGCCGTCGCGCCTGCGGCCCTCCAGCTGATAGGTTGACGGTGTGAGTGGTTCGCGTAGGGCGAGCCGTCGGGCCTGCGGCCCTCCAGCTGATAGGGTGACAGTGTGAGTGAATCGCGAAGGGCAAGCCGTCGGGCCTGTGGCCCTCCAGCTGATAGAGTGACAGCGTGAGTGGTTCGCGCAGGGCGAGCCGTCGGGCCTACGGCCCTCCAGCTGATAGAGTGACAGCGTGAGTAGTTCGCGTAGGGCGGGCCGTCAGGCCTGCGACCCTCCAGCTGATAGAGTGACTGTGTGAGTGGTTCGCGTAAGGCGAGCCGTCGGGCCTGCGGCCCTCCAGCTGATAGAGTGACAGCGTGATTGGTTCGCGTAGGACGAGCCGTCGGGCCTACGGCCCTCCAGCTGATAGAGTGACAGCGTGAGTGAATCGCGAAGGCCGAGCCGTCGGGCCTACGGCCCTCCAGCTGATAAAATGACAGCGTGAGTGGTTCGCGTAGGGTGAGCCGTCGGGCCTACGGCCCTCCAGCTAATAGAGTGACAGCGTGAGTGGTTCGCGTAGGGCGGGCCATCAGGCCTGCGGCCCTCCAGCTGATAGGGTGACAGCGTGAGTGAATCGCGAAGGGCGAGCCGTCGGGCCTGCGGCCTTCCAACTGATAGAGTGACAGCGTGAGTGGTTCGCGTAGGGCGAGCCGTCGGGCCTACGGCCCTCCAGCTGATAGAGTGACAGCGTGAGTGGTTCGCGTAGGGCGGGCCGTCGGGCCTGCGTCCCTCCAGCTGATAGAGTGACAGTGTGAGTGGTTCGCGTAGGGCGAGCCGTCGGCCCTACGGCCCTCCAGCTGATAGAGTGACAGCGTGAGTGAATCGCGAAGGGCGAGCCGTCGGGTCTGCGGCCTTCCAGCTGATAGAGTGACAGCGTGAGTGGTTTGCGTAGGGCGGGCCGTAGGGCCTGCGGCCCTGCAGCTGATAGAGTGACAGCGTGAGTGGTTCGCGTAGGGCGAGCCGTCGGGCCTGCGTCCCTCCGGCTGATAGACTGACAGCGTGAGTGGTTCGCGTAGGGCGAGCCGTCGGGCCTGCGTCCCTCCGGCTGATAGACTGACAGCGTGAGTGGATCGCGTAGGGCGAGCCGTCGCGCCTGCGGCCCTCCAGCTGATAGGTTGACGGTGTGAGTGGTTCGCGTAGGGCGAGCCGTCGGGCCTGCGGCCCTCCAGCTGATAGAGTGACAGTGTGAGTGAATCGCGAAGGGCAAGCCGTCGGGTCTGCGGCCTTCCAGCTGATAGAGTGACAGCGTGAGTGGTTCGCGTAGGGCGGGCCGTAGGGCCTGCGGCCCTTCAGTTGATAGAGTGACAGCGTGAGTGGTTTGCGTAGGGCGAGCCGTCGGGCCTGCGGCCCTCCAGCTGATAGTGACAGCGTGAGTGGTTCGCGTAGGGCGAGCCGTCGCGCCTGCGCCCTTCCAGCTAATATAATGACAGCGTGAGTGGTTCTCGTAGGGCGAACCGTCGGGCCTACGGCCCTCCAGCTGATAGAGTGACAGCGTGAGTGGTTCGCGTAGGGCGGGCCGTCGGGCCTACGGCCCTCCAGCTGATAGAGTGACAGCGTGAGTGAATCGCGAAGGGCGAGCCGTCGGGCCTGCGGCCCTCCAGCTGATAGAGTGACAGTGTGAGTGGTTCGCGTAGGGCGAGCCGTCGGGCCTGCGGCCCTCCAGCTGATAGAGTGACAGTGTGAGTGAATCGCGAAGGGCGAGACGTCGGGTCTGCGGCCTTCCAGCTGATAGAGTGACAGCGTGAGTGGTTCCCGTAGGGCGAGCCGTCGGGCCTGCGGCCCTCCAGCTGATAGTGACAGCGTGAGTGGTTCGCGTAGGGCGAGCCGTCGGGCCTGCGTCCCTCCGGCTGATAGACTGACAGCGTGAGTGGATCGCGTAGGGCGAGCCGTCGCGCCTGCGGCCTTCCAGCTAATATAATGACAGCGTGAGTGGTTCTCGTAGGGCGAACCGTCGGGCCTACGGCCCTCCAGCTGATAGAGTGACAGCGTGAGTGGTTCGCTTAGGGCGGGCCGTCGGGCCTACGGCCCTCCAGCTAATAGAGTGACAGCGTGAGTGAATCGCGAAGGGCGAGCCGTCGGGCCTGCGGCCTTCCAGCTGATAGAGTGACATCGTGAGTGGTTCGCGTAGGGCAAGCCGTCGGGCCTGCGGCCCTCCAGCTGATAGGTTGACAGTGTGAGTGGTTCGCGTAGGACGAGCCGTCGGGCCTGCGGCTCTCCAGCTGATAGAGTGACAGTGTGAGTGAATCGCGAAGGGCAAGCCGTCGGGTCTGCGGCCTTCCAGCTGATAGAGTGACAGCGTGAGTGGTTCGCGTAGGGCGGGCCGTAGGGCCTGCGGCCCTTCAGCTGATAGAGTGACAGTGTGAGCGGTTCGCGTAGGGCGAGCCGTCGGGCCTGCGGCCCTCCAGCTGATAATGACAGCGTGAGTGGTTCTCGTAGGGCGAACCGTCGGGCCTACGGCCCTCCAGCTGATAGAGTGACAGCGTGATTGGTTCGCGTAGGACGAGCCGTCGGGCCTACGGCCCTCCAGCTGATAGAGTGACAGCGTGAGTGAATCGCGAAGGCCGAGCCGTCGGGCCTACGGCCCTCCAGCTGATAAAATGACAGCGTGAGTGGTTCGCGTAGGGTGAGCCGTCGGGCCTACGGCCCTCCAGCTGATAGAGTGACAGCGTGAGTGGTTCGCGTAGGGCGGGCCATCAGGCCTGCGGCCCTCCAGCTGATAGGGTGACAGCGTGAGTGAATCGCGAAGGGCGAGCCGTCGGGCCTGCGGCCTTCCAACTGATAGAGTGACAGCGTGAGTGGTTCGCGTAGGGCGAGCCGTCGGGCCTACGGCCCTCCAGCTGATAGAGTGACAGCGTGAGTGGTTCGCGTAGGGCGGGCCGTCGGGCCTGCGTCCCTCCAGCTGATAGAGTGACAGTGTGAGTGGTTCGCGTAGGGCGAGCCGTCGGCCCTACGGCCCTCCAGCTGATAGAGTGACAGCGTGAGTGAATCGCGAAGGGCGAGCCGTCGGGTCTGCGGCCTTCCAGCTGATAGAGTGACAGCGTGAGTGGTTTGCGTAGGGCGGGCCGTAGGGCCTGCGGCCCTGCAGCTGATAGAGTGACAGCGTGAGTGGTTCGCGTAGGGCGAGCCGTCGGGCCTGCGTCCCTCCGGCTGATAGACTGACAGCGTGAGTGGTTCGCGTAGGGCGAGCCGTCGGGCCTGCGTCCCTCCGGCTGATAGACTGACAGCGTGAGTGGATCGCGTAGGGCGAGCCGTCGCGCCTGCGGCCCTCCAGCTGATAGGTTGACGGTGTGAGTGGTTCGCGTAGGGCGAGCCGTCGGGCCTGCGGCCCTCCAGCTGATAGAGTGACAGTGTGAGTGAATCGCGAAGGGCAAGCCGTCGGGTCTGCGGCCTTCCAGCTGATAGAGTGACAGCGTGAGTGGTTCGCGTAGGGCGGGCCGTAGGGCCTGCGGCCCTTCAGTTGATAGAGTGACAGCGTGAGTGGTTTGCGTAGGGCGAGCCGTCGGGCCTGCGGCCCTCCAGCTGATAGTGACAGCGTGAGTGGTTCGCGTAGGGCGAGCCGTCGCGCCTGCGCCCTTCCAGCTAATATAATGACAGCGTGAGTGGTTCTCGTAGGGCGAACCGTCGGGCCTACGGCCCTCCAGCTGATAGAGTGACAGCGTGAGTGGTTCGCGTAGGGCGGGCCGTCGGGCCTACGGCCCTCCAGCTGATAGAGTGACAGCGTGAGTGAATCGCGAAGGGCGAGCCGTCGGGCCTGCGGCCCTCCAGCTGATAGAGTGACAGTGTGAGTGGTTCGCGTAGGGCGAGCCGTCGGGCCTGCGGCCCTCCAGCTGATAGAGTGACAGTGTGAGTGAATCGCGAAGGGCGAGACGTCGGGTCTGCGGCCTTCCAGCTGATAGAGTGACAGCGTGAGTGGTTCCCGTAGGGCGAGCCGTCGGGCCTGCGGCCCTCCAGCTGATAGTGACAGCGTGAGTGGTTCGCGTAGGGCGAGCCGTCGGGCCTGCGTCCCTCCGGCTGATAGACTGACAGCGTGAGTGGATCGCGTAGGGCGAGCCGTCGCGCCTGCGGCCTTCCAGCTAATATAATGACAGCGTGAGTGGTTCTCGTAGGGCGAACCGTCGGGCCTACGGCCCTCCAGCTGATAGAGTGACAGCGTGAGTGGTTCGCTTAGGGCGGGCCGTCGGGCCTACGGCCCTCCAGCTAATAGAGTGACAGCGTGAGTGAATCGCGAAGGGCGAGCCGTCGGGCCTGCGGCCTTCCAGCTGATAGAGTGACATCGTGAGTGGTTCGCGTAGGGCAAGCCGTCGGGCCTGCGGCCCTCCAGCTGATAGGTTGACAGTGTGAGTGGTTCGCGTAGGGCGAGCCGTCGGGCCTGCGGCTCTCCAGCTGATAGAGTGACAGTGTGAGTGAATCGCGAAGGGCAAGCCGTCGGGTCTGCGGCCTTCCAGCTGATAGAGTGACAGCGTGAGTGGTTCGCGTAGGGCGGGCCGTAGGGCCTGCGGCCCTTCAGCTGATAGAGTGACAGTGTGAGCGGTTCGCGTAGGGCGAGCCGTCGGGCCTGCGGCCCTCCAGCTGATAATGACAGCGTGAGTGGTTCTCGTAGGGCGAACCGTCGGGCCTACGGCCCTCCAGCTGATAGAGTGACAGCGTGAGTGGTTCGCGTAGGGCGGGCCGTCGGGCCTACGGCCCTCCAGCTAATAGATTGACAGCGTGAGTGAATCGCGAAGGGCGAGCCGTCGGGCCTGCGGCCTTCCAGCTGATAGAGTGACATCGTGAGTGGTTCGCGTAGGGCGAGCCGTCGGGCCTGCGGCCCTCCAGCTGATAGGTTGACAGTGTGAGTGGTTCGCGTAGGGCGAGCCGTCGGGCCTGCGGCTCTCCAGCTGATAGAGTGACAGTGTGAGTGAATCGCGAAGGGCAAGCCGTCGGGTCTGCGGCCTTCCAGCTGATAGAGTGACAGCGTGAGTGGTTCGCGTAGGGCGGGCCGTAGGGCCTGCGGCCCTTCAGCTGATAGAGTGACAGTGTGAACGGTTCGCGTAGGGCGAGCCGTCGGGCCTGCGGCCCTCCAGCTGATAGTGACAGCGTGAGTGGTTCGCGTAGGGCGAGCCGTCGGGCCTGCGTCCCTCCGGCTGATAGACTGACAGCGTGAGTGGATCGCGTAGGGCGAGCCGTCGCGCCTGCGGCCTTCCAGCTAATATAATGACAGCGTGAGTGGTTCTCGTAGGGCGAACCGTCGGGCCCACGGCCCTCCAGCTGATAGAGTGACAGCGTGAATGGTTCACGTAGGGGGAGCCGTCGGGCCTACGGCCCTCCAGCTGATAGAGTGACAGCGTGAGTGAATCGCGAAGGGCAAGCCGTCGGGCCTGCGGCCTTCCAGCTGATAGAGTGACAGCGTGAGTGGTTCGCGTAGGGCGAGGCGTCGGGCCTACGGCCCTCCAGCTGATAGAGTGACAGTGTGAGTGGTTCGCGTAGGGCGAGCCGTCGGGCCTGCAGCCCTCCAGCTGATAGAGTGACAGCGTGATTGGTTCGCGTAGGGCGAGCCGTCGGGCCTGCGGCCCTCCAGCTGATAGAGTAACAGCGTGAGTGAATCGCGTAGGGCGAGTCGTCGGGCCTGCGGCCCTCCAGCTGATAAAGTGACAGCGTGAGTGGTTCGTATAGGGAGAGCCGTCGGGCCTGCGGCCTTCCAACTGATAGAGTGACAGCGTGAGTAAATGGCGAAGGGCGAGCCGTCGGGCCTGCGGCCCTCCAGCTGATAGAGTGACAGCGTGAGTGGTTCGCGTAGGGCGATCCGTCGGGCCTGCGGCCCTCCAGCTAATAGAGTGACAGCGTGAGTTGTTCGCGAAGGGCGGGCCGTCGAGCCTGCGGCCCGCCAGCTGATAGAGTGACAGCGTGAGTGGTTCGCGTAGGGCGAGGCGTCGGGCCTGCGGCCCTCCAGCTGATAGAGTGACAGCGTGAGTGGTTCGCGTAGGGCGAGGCGTCGGGCCTGCGGCCCTCCAGCTAATAGAGTGACAGCGTGAGTTGTTCGCGAAGGGCGGGCCGTCGAGCCTGCGGCCCGCCAGCTGATAGAGTGACAGCGGGAGTGGTTCGCGTAGGGCGAGCCGTCGCGCCTGCGGCCCTCCAGCTGATAGAGTGACAGCGTGAGTGGTTCGCGTAGGGCGAGGCGTCGGGCCTGCGGCCCTCCAGCTAATAGAGTGACAGCGTGAGTTGTTCGCGAAGGGCGGGCCGTCGAGCCTGCGGCCCGCCAGCTGATAGAGTGACAGCGTGAGTGGTTCGCGTAGGGCGAGGCGTCGGGCCTGCGGCCCTCCAGCTGATAGAGTGACAGCGTTAGTGAATCGCGTAGGGCGAGCCGTCGGGCCTGCGGCCAGTGCCGGATTTACCAGTAGGCCAAGTAGGCCATGGCCTAGAGCGGCAGATTTTAGGGGCGGCAGATTTGGCAGCAAAAAAAAATTGTTTTTGGTGTCAATAATATAATTTGGCAGATTTTACAAGCGGCAGAGTAGAAACGAACTATTTTAAACTTCGGCCGTGGCGGCAGAATTATACAGGATGGAACATTACATAGTACCAACATCGAAATATTTATGAAATAATGTAAACCCTCATACAAAGTGAGTGATTAGTACAGTTCAATAGCATAGACAAGTCAATTTTAACCAACATACTCGTACTGTGACAGATACAGTGGTTAGTGTTTATACGAAAAGACTGGGGTTGTGCTTTGTATGAACATTAATAACAATATGCGACTCTACCCTTACCACCCAAACTCTAGAAAGCGGTCCTTGAATTTGCAAAATAAAAAAGTTCTACAAAAATTAAAAATCTGTCTGAGCATTAAACCATTCAATAAATTTCAACTGGGATTTTATCATCATCATCATCATCATATCAGCCGAAAGATGTCCACTGCTGAACATAGGCCTCCCCCAAAGATTGCCACAATGACCGGTCCTGCGCCACTCGCAAACAACAAATAAATCAACATATTGATTTAAATTTTCATGATCATCACTCATTTGAATGACAAACGGGTCTTAATCATGTAAACTTACGTTTAATTTTATCCTGACGTTGCGGGGATGGATGACGTCACACCCGTGGTCGCAGGCAGACTGAAATGTATCAACACCTTCGAGCTGCGCGGGTTTTTCGAACTACCCACACTTGGTCTTGATATCTTATTCACTTCTAGGCTAGGGTTGTCACTTCGCCTACACTCAACACAAAGGAGTGTTTTTATGGCTTTGAAATGGATATTTCACCACGCTTACATTTGTAAATCACGGGATTCCACGACGAGATTCCTAGCCCCTCATTTTGATTAATATTCCGATGTTTCTTAATTTCGATAGCTTCACGTACTTTTCGGCTATGATGCAATATGATGTATACGTTCGGTTGAGAGGACTTTCGGGTTATGGAGCTTAATACAGTGGTTTGGTCCGGTTTCCAACAAATGCTCGGCCACAACAGATTTATTAGTTTAAGGCTTTTTAACAGCCGTGATATATTATGTTCCTTTACCTTTTCCGCTACGGTGCGTTTGGTTTCCCCAATATAGGAACTACCACTACCACAGCTAATAATCAAGACCAAGTTCGAAAAACCCGCGCAGCTCGAAGGTGTTGATACATTTTCTCGCCAGTCTGCCTGCGACCGCGGGTGTAACGTCATGCCCGAAACGTCAGGATAAAAATAAACGTACGTTTACGCGATTAAGACTCCTAACAAAAAGCTTCGTACATTAGTAAAACTAAGGGAATTCTGAAGTCGTAGGAAGTAGCTGGCGTTTAATTTTTGTGTCCGGTATTTTCCAAACTGCAATGTATAGCGAATCAAAAGCAAATCGAAAGTATCTCAAATACACCCATGAATAGCAATTTTCTTGCGACCAAAAAGAATAAAAACTTTAATGAAAGTTTTTCAAATTACAGCCTCTTAATCTTTAATAGAAAGAATTTATGAAATGATAAAATCAGCTTCGCACACTGGAGGATAAGATAATCGTTCCCATTTGGTAGCTGGCCACAAGATAGGAAAACACGTTTCTTATTTCGTAGCTATGTACCAAATATGGCTACCAGATGGTATCAAAATCTGAAAAACAGTAATTGTAACGTTCAATCATTAAAAATAAATCTGGGAATAATGAAGCCTTCTAATCAATTGGAATAGCGTTTTTTTGTAAATTAATAATAGTGCGCTAACAGACGACATTTCAGTAATTTTTACAATTAAACAACAAACATAATTAAATAAAGTTACCTGATTATTAACAATTAAAGAAGCAATCAGAAAAAACGTCGCATTAATAATGGAATTTAAAACGTATGTTTCAGCGCTTTCTTCTTTAGGTAGTCTACTTCGAATCAGGAATGTTTTTCTCACATGGAAGCCAGCTATGAGCTACCAAACCTGGCTACAGGATGGGATTAAAAGTTGTTTTCTATTGTTAAATTATCAGATAACTTTAAAGCCAAATAATAATGTTTTCTGGTTTTATTGTAACATTAATTGATTTGTTGTTTGCGAGTGAGCGTTGTAAAGTACTAAAAAAAATATTTTAACTAACTATAAAAACCGAGTTGAAATTTATTAAATGGTTTAATTATGCTCAGACTGATTTTTAATTTTTGAATGTTAGCACTTCTTTATTTTCCCAATTTAAGGACCGCTATCTATAGTTTGTGTGGTAAGGGTAGAGTCGTATATTATTAGTAATTTCCATACAAAGTACAACCCCAGTGTCTTCGCATAAACTCTAATCTACCACTGTATCGGTTATTGTATGTTGGCTTGGCGTCCATCCCTCCACTGTCACACCAGCTAAAACTTCGCTTACTGTACAAAGTAAGAAAAGGCCTGCTACCGCGAACACCGAAGTTCGTAAATTTCGGGGATTTGTCTCCGTCACTCTAATGACGCCTTCATTGCCTGAAATTTGAAATTTGTGGATTTCGTAATTCGCAGTAGGGATGCTGAATTTCCTCTCCTGCCACGAACGCTCCGGTAGTACACACACACGGCTGTGAAATGAAATACCTGCCAAAGTGTCCAACGACTAATGTAATGTACGAAGCTTTTTTCCTAAGAAAATATTAAAATTAGCACAGTGGATAGGGGCGGCAAAATATAAATGGCCTACAGGCGGCAAATCTCTAAATCCGGCACTGCCTGCGGCCCTCCAGCTGATAGAGTGACAGCGCAGGTGGTTTGCGTAGGACGTGCACTCGGACCTGCGGTCCTCCAGTTGATATACAGAGAGTGGGAGTCTCTCGGATTCATGTAGTGCGTGCCATAGTGCCGTCGGGCCTATGGCCCTCCGGTTGATAGATTGCATGGATTGACCCTTAAGGCCCTCGGTTCGCGTCGGACTTTCCGTCAGACCTGCGGTCCTCCCGTTGGTCGACTCAGAGAATGAGTTTATGTTTTATAGTCTCGAAATTCGACTTGTATAAATATTTAAACTTGAAATTCTCAATAAACCAAATTGATTGATATATTCCTTATTGTCAGATCTCTGTTATCTACTTAAGGTAGATACTTAATATTGTATGAATAACACGTCCATTTGAGATACTTCGGGCATTCAACCTTACACTAACCACGCCGAGCCCTTGGTTTTTATTTGTCAATCGAGATATTAAATATGAAAAAATGATGTCGGATTTCTAAAAATATCTATTCAGCAGGGATTCGCCTCCCGTTGCACATAAAATAATGTCAATTACGTTTACATATGTGTCGTGATTCGTGATGAAAGCGCGAGAGTATAAACGCTACTTAGCATGCATAATTGTATTACATATTACAAACAACATCGGTATATTATCGGAAATTAACTTAAAAATTGTACTAAAAACTTGAAAATAAAATAAGTAAAAAAGTTTTAAGTTAAACGGTTTTTATTGCACCAAAAACTAGAAAATAAAAATTTGTTTTAACTAACCGTAGATGCAACTTTCTGTAGATTACTCACGTGAAACTATTATCACTGTAGTTTTCCCAAGTCGGATACTGAAAGCCACATTTAGCCTCTATGTCAGTGGATTAAGCGTTACCTAATCGGAAACTTTTACTAAACTAAAATAAAAACGTGGGGCGTTATTATGAAGAAAGAAACATACAAGTTCAAAATATGTAATTGTAGCTTTAATTTTGCAATTAATCATCCATCTGTTCCATCACTTCCACAGAGTTAATAGCTTTTATCAAGGCCAGAACAAAACTTATTACACTATTGCTGTCTTGATTTATATGTGTGTTCTTAAATAACTATAGTGACTTAATCACAATTGCGTACGCCCCACGTTTTTATTTCAGTTTGGTAAAAGTTTCCGATTAGGTAACGCTTAATCCACTGACATAGAGGCTAAATGTGGCTTTCAGCATCCGACTTGGGAAAACTACAGTGATAATAGTTTCACGTGAGTAATCTACAGAAAGTTGCATCTACGGTTAGTTAAAACAAATTTTTATTTTCTAGTTTTTGGTGCAATAAAAACCGTTTAACTTAAAACTTTTTTACTTATTTTATTATAAAATGTTATTTACTTATTCGTATACCTGAAACGAAAAATTTTTGGAGATGTTCTAGTCTAGACCTTCACTCAAATGATGCAAACTATGAACAAATAAAAGATGGAAGCCGCACGCCATACTAAATTGCCTTTCAAAAACGGTCCTGAATTTTAGTTGACAAGTGTCACCCCCTCTTCATTGCATCACGGTAATGAATTTCAATATCCACCTCTAAAAACTTAAACTGTAATTTAAAAATAGTTGTGATTGGATCATCAAAGTTTTGATTGGCTATATTCTACGAGTATAAACGTTTGTCAAAAATGTTGCGCCGAAGACGAGGTGTTAATAAAAGCGTTATGTCCTGCCCATCTTGGCACAATTTAACAATTGTTTTTGGAGGCATTTTTAGGCTGGCGTTAGACGTCCATGTTATACAGGGTGATTCTTAAGTCATGAGCAGGAGTCAACAGGGTACTAAGGACGGTCACGCTGAGCAACTTTTACTTCGGAGACAACCAAGAAATTGCATAAAAAATCTCTTAATTATGAGTTAATTCATACTTAACTATCAATTAAGGATCAATTAACTTATAATGAAGAGTTTTTTTTTGGTGATTTCTTGGTTGTCGCCGTAATGAAAGTCCGTAGTAGCCTGTTCACTCCTGCTCATGACTCATGAATCACCCTGTATACTATGGTCGCAGGATGCAAACGATACCCAATGGGTGAAGAATTGAGATATTAAATATTATTAATTAAATAAGCGACAATGTCAAACGAATACCAATACGAATACAAAATTGTATTTTAGACACTCATTCTCTTAAATCGTCACAATTGAGTTCAACTTCATATAAATAAATTATATCCTATAGGTCGTGTTTTGTTTCATCAATTTCATCATACACCACTCTCAATATTTGGATTTCATTATTTCATGTGGATTTTTCCTTTGCCAAGGGTGCGTTTAGTATGTAAATATTATTCATTTCGTTCGAGGTGCTTATTATGTAGATATTGTATTACCTCTCTGTAAAGACAACACAATAAAACATTCTATGTTTATTCATTTGAAGAGGAATGTTTTAAATTGTTTGTTGTGAAAATATATTTCTGAGAAAACTATTTCGTAAAAAAATATATCTTTCCGCGGTTTTGTACATAGTAAATAATTTGAGAGATATTGTGATAATATTTTCTTCAGTTACCGCGATACTCGAAACACAAAAAAATTGTCAGTTAAATTAATTATATCTCCAGCACCAACTTTTGTTTTATCTCTGTTTAAACCAATGGTTGACTGGTAGACAATGCTTTTTAGCATTAAGTCCGCCATTTGTACATTTTTCATTGTTTGTGCAATAAAGTTTAAATAAATAAAATAAATACTTACTCATGAAATAAAACTATTTTAACGGATAATACATCGTATATTAATTAAACTTCACTACTTGACGAGTCACCTGTAGACCACGAACCCTGTAAAGTGTTCGAAACGTCGGGATGTATCCGTTAATATAGTTTTATTTCATGAGGTACTTCATATTAAGTATTTAATAATGTAGGTATTAAAATTTCAGAAAAGGTACTGAGTTACCCTTCGTTTTTCAACTTTAAATCGGAATTCATATTGCTATCGCAATCGCAATGTACGTCAATGCCTAAGGGTGATTGACACAAAAACAATAAAAGCAAACGTATAGTTATTTGGTATTTTTAATGCAACGGGAAAATATTTGTGTCAACTCTTACGGGAAGAGTTGGGGTGGGTTGGGGCAGCATCTTGGCGGCAGACCGTAGGGTTTTAGTGGGTAGACCAGGGCCTCATTAGCCCTGGGAGTCCCACATAACCACCCGGGTCCATCCCCCGCGCCCGGGTGGTATACGTAACGCATTTCCCCACGAAAAAAAATGGCGTAATTTTTGAAGGATTTTTGCAAGGACATGCTATGCTATTCTCTTATTCACACATTCGACGCTACGTTCGTCAACGAGCTCGACGACGAGACAGCCTTCACTTCGACGTAGAGCGCAGCGGTGCGAATAACGGTTTTCACTAACATAGAACAGCTCGTCGTCGAACTGTAGGCGGTAACTCTCGACGCAGTGTAGTTCCAGCTCACGCCGCATTCGTCGCCGAGCGCTAGTGTCGTTTAAAGTGCATTAGTGAATACCATTTTTAGGCTCGACGCTGCGCAGCGCTGACACAGCGCTGTTAGCAAAGCGGTTTCCTTAGTGAATAACACTGATGAAAATGCCTTAGTGAATAACACTGGTGACAGCCGCTAATTAACTCGTTAGCCTAAAAATCGGAAGTATCCTCTATCAATGACAATTGACAACTTAATGACAGTTTGATGAAACGCCTACGTGACCGTTCACAACTAATTGACAATCACTATTATCGTCTTCGTCATTAGTTAATAGGTTTTATCATTATAATTGGGTTAGAAGCCGACTGTTCTATACGTCATAATATGTAGTTAATCCCGAAACGCCATTGCAGGCTACTAAAAATGGCCATCATACGCCTCATATTTATACACCCCAAATGGACTATAACTACTTAACCGACTTCAAAAAAAAGGAGGTGATATTTTTTTTTAATGTATGTTACCTACTTAAATTGTTGTTGTTGTTGGCCGTGTGGTGACGGCAGTAAGAAAACATTTGTCACCACCCCAACTCCTCCTGCGGGTGTCGTAAGAGTCGACTAAGAGATTGAAGTGTCACTGACCATTATTTGATAAAAGATTGATGATGGGCAGCAGCGTCATCATAGTGGACACATTACTGCGATCGCCAATCCGCTTGCCCAGCGTGGCGATTATGGGCATTTACCTCCTAATGCCTCTATTCGCATAGTTAATAAGAGAGGCCTATTACGTCCAGCATTGGACTATCATAGGCTGGTGATGGTGATGATGATGATGATGTTACCTACTTGATATCTCCGAGAATACACCAATTTATTTATTTTTTATCTATAGGTGCATTTAGACCAAACGAGCATTCGCTCATTCTATCCCCACCCTACGAAATCAACGAATTTTGACGAATCACGTTTTGTGTAACGAACGAATTTCGTAGAGTGAGGGATTCCGGTTGGTTCCGTTGGTACCAAATCGGGGTCTGATGATGGGATCTTGAAGAAATCGTTTGAAGTTGTTTTTTATTTTATTTGGTCATTATAGTTTGCATTCTACCACTGAACCACCGATGCAGACTTTTCCAGCCGTGTGGTGACGGCAGTAAGAATACATTTGTCACCACCCCAACTCCTCCTGCGGGTGTCGTAAGAGTCGACTAAGGGATTGAAGTATCACTGACCACTATTTGATAAAAGATTAATGATGGGCAGCAGCGTCATCATACTGGACACATTACTGCGATCGCCAATCCGCTTGCCCAGCGTGGCGATCATGGGCATTTACCTCCTAATGCGTTTATACGCATAGTCAATAGGAGAGGCCTACCTACGTCCAGCAGTGGACTATCATAGGCTGATGATGATGATGATTATAGTTTGAGCCATCCAAATAACTTAAAATGAGAAGTGTTACTTCAAGCCTCTTTCTGGGCGATACAGATTTTTTTGTATCAGTTAGGTTACGAATCTTTCCTGTGGACATATGAAAGTTAAAGGCTCTAGAAACCAAATTTTCTTGTTGCACGAATACTCGTACAAGCCGATAGGTGGCTTCTTGTCCTTAAGAAAATTATGTTGTCAAAACTAATTTGTGGGTGAATATCTGAGCGTTTCAACCGCCTAATTTTGGTGGCATCATTTCTGCCGAAGTTTCTGTACGTTACAATGTGCTTGTCATTTGAAGGAGGCACGGTACCTTATACAAATGACAAAATATAACATTGAGACGTTTAGAAACTTCGGCAAAAATAATGCCACCGAAATTGGGCGGATTAAACGCTCAGATATTCACCCTTGTATGTCCCAGAACCGTATACTATGGCAATGTCCACATGAAAGACGCCCGTTTTCGCGAACGCTGTATGACCCTTCTATTGAGTACGTTCTAACGTGCCACATACGGATTCTCCGTAATAATAGCTTCACGTGTCTCCACACGTGATTCTGTAGCTGTTCAGAACTGTAGCCGTACCATGAGTTGGAAATACAAATACAAATAATTTATTCGTGGCAAATTACAGCAAGCATGACAGGACAAGACAGAACAGACAGATTCAGCACTTAATATTATACCACGAAATGGACTCGCCTCAGCATACGTAATGTCGACCCGAAAGCCAACGCTGATCTTCTGGCGAGCCCATTTTTTGGAAAGTAAAGGATACGTCAGGTTATACTCGATACTAGGGTGTCTCATATTTTACGAGTTTTAGAAATTAATAACGCATACCCGGTCGCAATCGGTTTCTTTTACCTCAAAACACACTGAAAAAAAATCAGTTAATTTCTATAACCGCAACCCGTGCCGACTTTCATGCCATTTTCCTATACAATGTATGAAAATTACCAGATTTTTTTTAGTTTTTTTTATTTTTTCCATGGCATTAACTTATACTGCTGTCTTATAAACATTTTATCATAAAATTAACTTGATGAGAACAGAAAAACAATTTTTTCATAGTCATTTGTATGGGAATTTCAGATGAAAGTCGGCACAGGTTCCTGTTACAGGAATGAGCTGATTTTTTTTTTCAGATTGTTTTGGGGTTAAAAATACCGATTTATAGGGTATGCGTTATTCAATTCTAAAATTCGTGTAATATGGGACACCCTACCCTACCCTACTCGATACATAATGCATTCTCACGCTCGTACTAATACATTGGAGCGAGCGCGATGGCTTGCTTTACGTATCGAGAAAACTTAACGTTACCGATACTTGCAAAGTCATGGTACGGCTATTGGCCGTTCGCTATGATTACTGCAAGTAATGTAGCTAAGTAGGTACTGCAATGTTCTCACGGACAGTGTGACGTTTGTATTTGTAACTTTAATGAACTGTCATAAAATATCATAGAGGCTTTTTTCAGTCGTTGTTAACAGTAATTAAAATTCATTCATACGTTCAGAAAACTTTAAATAGCCGATTGCAAGCGCGTACTATTTTGGAATACAGCGTTGTTAATGACAAGCGTCGATATTTGATCATAAATTCTCGGAGAATATGTGAGTGCAATCAGAGACGCTCCCAAGTATTGTTCTTTTGTTTTCTTCGATGTCATCAATGCGTGACATCCTTCCTAATTGATTTGAACCCTCTTTACGGTGGGTGAACATAGGAATCATGGGATGTTTAGATACTATTGGAAGGTTTAGTATGACGTGGTATGACTTAATACGGGATATTTAATAAATATCTCGGGACATCTTATACAAATCAACCTAGCCCCACGTTAAGCTCAATTAAGGCTTTTGATGTGGGTACCAGGCAACGATTTATATAATAGATAGATACATACGTATAGATACTTAAATACATAGACAGCCATGACCAAGGAACAAATATTTGTGATGACACAAATAATGCCCTCGCCGGGATTCGAACCTGGAACCTCCAGCTTCGTAGGAAGGGTCACTACCAACTAGGCTACGGAGGCTGACAAATATAGGTATAGTGTAGATATAGTGTAGGTAAGTGCCTTAGAGTAAATGCCGCAGGCGTAAGTAGGCGATACGGAAGTGATTTCACCTGTTTATATATTATTGCAACTATTATTGTTATCAAGCAATAAAGCCGTAGGTGACAGCTTACTGTTAGTGTGTGGGTGGCCTTATATAAGGTCAAGACCATTAAATTATTATCTCCTTTATGATTAATATTATAAGAATTATGTGTTTATGATAGTAATAATAATATCATCTCGTATAAAGTTCATAAAATAGGTAGTCTATAATTTACCTTAAATGAATCATTAAGTTTTATGCAGTGGAAGGAGAAGATACAGGGAGTTAAAAAAAATTTTGTGATCACATCACACTTGCAGAAAAAAAAAAGTTTTAAGACATACAAGATTACTGACATTTCTATTACTCCCTAGGGAATTTCACTTTTCTATTACTCCTGCTACGCACGCAAGCAATGGCGTGCTTAGACAGCAAGTGTGATGAAAAATAAATTATGGTCAGTGTGGTAATTATGGTAAGTCCTGCATATTTTATTTGTAAGGAAACTCCGTCATATGCGTCTTAAGGTGCGTGCGTTCAAACTAAAAGAGCATTCGCTGTTCTAACCTTCCACTCTACGAAATTCGAACGGTACACAAAACGTGATTGGTTGATTTCGTAGAACGGGCGCTAGAACAGCGAATGCTCTTTTGGTTTAAACGCACCTTTATTTTGTTGAGTTAGGGGTGGAAATCTGTTGGTAGACGGACTTTCCTGATAGACAGTCTTACCCGCATTGACCTTAGGTACATATTTTTTTTATTTTGGTAGCACTGCATGGCTTTTACTGTCAACAAAACGCATACTTGCGTTGTTGGTACACGTTAAAAGGATTTCCAGTGTTCCGATCACAACCTCCGCGCACGTGTATCGCGAATACTTTCATCAATCGGTAAATTGCGGCAATTACAACTATTAACCGGTAAACACCGGTTATCGGTGGATCAAAACAGATCGATCTCCATTAGCTAATTGCCTTGTTAAAACTAAAGACTAGGAAGTAATAAAGACTACCAATAACTGTGTAAACGGAACGTTTTGCGATATATGAAAAAAAGTTGCGTGCTTTTAAAATTAAGCTTAGCTTGTTGTTTTTGTTGTATTCTGGCCATTTTTTCCGCAACTCGACATCAAACGTGCCTTTTTTGCGTAGTCCCAACGCTGGCCCAGTACTTGCTAGGGACTTCACATACACCCTTGAATCTTCGCAGGTGTATGCAGGTTTCCTCACAATGTTTTCCTTCACCGTAAACCACTTGTACCTTAAGATGGGAATACGCTCTGTAGACTATAGAATATTGATGAAAAAAGCAATTTTGTATGTTTTTTTTTCATTAATCACATACTCAGGGAGTCAGGGGTTTTGTCTCTCAATATCCGGATTAAGGAAAAGAGGACGTATTATATTTATGCCTACTACAAGCAGTTTTTTGGGAATTTATATACGGCGACGGTGGTAAACAAAAAGGTGGACTTAGACCAAACGAGCGAATGCTCATTCTATACCCCACTCTACGAAATCAACGAATTTCGACGAATCACGTTTTGTGTAACGAACGAATTTCGTAGAGTGGGGGATAGAATGAGCATTCGCTCGTTTGATCTAAATCCACCTTAATAAAGAGGCACTAAGCAGTTTCGATCCTTAATGCCTCCTTCCTTACAAGATTTCCTACTTAATAGGATGAAAAAAAAACTAAAATAGCGATTCCTACTTGGCTGTGTTACCATCTTCTCATAAAACTCGCATATAAAAAAAAATAGATATAAGTAGGTTAGGTTAGTTAAGACTTAATTTATGTAGGTATGTAAATTGTACAGTTTTGAAAATAAAGAACGATAAAAAAAGAAACTTGAAGAAATATTGGCAATTAAGTACCAAAATATACTTAATCGAATAACATCACGAAAAGTAATACCTAAATATACAAGGTGTAAGTCTAATACGGGCGAAGCTCTTAACGGGTGTTAGTTTACGACATAATAAGTACATTCAAACTTTTACTTAAAATTAGAGCAACAAAATAATTCGGCGCTCAATGTAGAGCTACATACGCGAGTTAAACACTCGTTGACAGCTACCTAATTTCAACAGCAGATGACATAACTGCCATATCAACAATAACAAACGTTCGTACCTACATTGCTGCTCCGATAATCTTAAAAAAAATTGTTGGGTCATAATACTCATAATAATTAAGAGTAACTTTAAAAAAACCTTTTAATCCATGATTACACTAATGAATCCCATGCCTGGTTTAATTAATCGCCCGTATTAGATTTACACACTGTATAAGAGCGAGGGAGCTTATATAAACTAATCTCTGTCAGATTCTATTTATCTGTGTAGTATGTTGCCCATTGTTGTAGGTCAATGAGGCGGTACGAGAACAATCCAAAATGGCGGTTAACTTACAAAAACTTCATCCTTCGTATTTTGATCTTATTATGTTGTGATGCGTGGTGACGTCAGTAAGACTACGTTTGTCACCCCTTCGACTAGGTGTCGTAAGAGTCGACTAAGGGATTGCAATGTCACTGACCATTAGTTGACACAAGATTGTTGATGGGCAGTAGCGTCATCATAGTGAGCACACTACTACAATCGCCAATCCGCTGGTCCTAATTCTATAATCACCAAATTAAAAACCGCCTTCAAACGATTTCTCCAAGATCCCATCATCAGACCCTGACTTGGTGGCAACGGGACCATCTCGGGTATATACACGTTCGAGTAAAAAAAATTAAATCCGTTCACGATTCTCGTAGATATCGAGCAGGTACCAAACATACAAAAAAACCATCGAATTAAGAATATCTTTTTAAAAGTCGGTTAAAAATTACTTCAGTTTTTAGGGTTCCGTAGCCAAAATGGCAAAAACGGAACCCTTATAGTTTCGCCAGGTCCGTCTGTCCGCAGCATATCTCAGTGCCCGTTAATATTATGAATCTGCAATTTGGTACAAGTATACATATTAATTAAGTATGCCAACAAAGTGGTAGAATAACAACTAGAAGAAAACGTTTTTTTTCGGGTTTCATGTTTTTCGCACAATGTACTATTTTACTAAAGTCAATATTTTCGGAGATAATCGCTCCAGAAGAAAAAAATGTGTCCTTCCCCCCCATTAACTTTTCATCCGTAGGTCCAAAAATATGAAAAAATCATGAATAGTGTGAGTGGGCTTATAGAATACTTTAAAATAAAACTATTTTGAACATAATCGGCCCAGCCGTTTTTGAATAACTACGGAACCCTACACTGAGCATGGCCCGACATGCTCTTGGCCGGTTTTTGTTGTTAGCGTTGGACAATATAATTTTCTTTATTACTTGCTATTACACGCACTAGACTTGGTTCGGGTCTCCCTCGAGATCCCTAACATCGTTTGTCCTAAAATCACTTGCCCGAACTGTTTTGCACTAATGGGCATTAGCCCTATCGATCAGTTACAATAACACTCATTTTCCATAATGTAATGATTGTCCTAAAACTCACTTGCCCAAATAATTTTTTACCATAACTGTTAAAAACCCTAATGTTATTTTCCATATTCTTCGAAATCCCTAATAACGTTTCACTTCATGTCATTTAGCCTAAATGTTGTTGTTCTAAGAGACAGAAGCCCTAGCGATCAATAGCCATACCTAACGATATTTAATCATAATGTCGGTAATGATTACACAATTTTTTTTTTAAATTTTAGAGAGATATTGGCTCCTAAATAAAATTTGGGGGTGCCTGTCGTGTCGCATAACGTCGATTGTCCTAAAATTTTTGGCCGAGAATGTATGGCATAATGTTACATGGCATACTACTTGTTTAGCCTACTTAATTTTGCGCATACACGTTTAAAATACCTACACCATATTTATTCTAATATTGATTACTCGAATGTCGAATGACCTAAAGCATAATAATCCTAATGTTCATTGTAATAAATATTGTTTTCCCTACTACTCGAACTGTCAATTTTCACTGCGCCTACTTTTATCATGTCCGAAATTTCATTCAAAAAGGCATTTTAATAACAACATGCAAAACATTTGAACAACAGGGTGAATGGTTAAAAAAAATGTTCAAGTAATAAACCAGGGTAAAACCGACGTGGATTGGTTAGGTTTCGAAACTAGGGCGGAGTGAATGGCGTAGTCTTTAAATACTTAAGTATTTTTAATCAATTGTTTACACATCCTCATACTTACAAAGCCAAAAAAAGGGGGGACGGGGGGGGGGGCGAAGCCCCCACCAGGGGTGCTCGGGGGGCGAAGCCCCCCGCATTAAAAAAGAAATAATCTGAACATCCCCTACCTTAACCTGGATAGGTTCGTTAGGTACCTTTTATCCCTTAGAGCGGAAATAGAAGCCCCGCGCAGCGGGGCTTCGTCGACCGGTTCCCAGGTCAAAATTGCTCACTTAAATTCTTTGGACAACAGGGCGAATTATTTAGTAATAGTTAAGTATAAGGAATAAAAAAATTTTTTTAAAGCTAGTTAAAGGTAGGTAATCACTATTAGTACATTAAATAGTAGGAACATCACCATTATGCACAATAATTTTTCGATACATATACATTAGACACGAAAATCATTAGGACAAACAATATTTAGGAACAACCAAGTTAGGATTAACAATTTCGGCATAGCAAAAATATGCGCAAAAATGTTTATGCCATTCATTTTTCGGCGTAAAGTTGTTATGCGACAAATTTTTCGAAATAAAAACATTATGCCACCCGATATAGACCCAAAATTTGGTTTTGGATATCTTGGTAATTATAAAGTTAGACAAGTTGTCCATACAAAACATGCTTATTTTAGCGTCCTCTATACGATAGCATAAAAAAATACGTGTTATACTCTGACCCGTCAGGTCAGCAGCTTACAGATATAGGATAAACTGCAATAGGCCATACAGAGTTAGGAAATACGATTATTAGGATTATCGATCATTAGGCTTACTGACAATTATGATACATGACTATTATTGCATATAACGTTAGGATGAATAATTGATATGGAAAATGATAATTAGGATATAACGCATTAGGGAAAACAAAAATCATCCATACGATATTAGGAAAATTAAAAATATGGCATATGAGCGTTAGGACAAATGATCATTCGGACATAAAACGTTAGTGAATGTAAAAATAGGTCAAAAAATGTTAGGGATCCAGATATAGATCCCGAATACCTTACCCTACGGAACCTCATACATAATTCATGTGACTGTGCGTGGT
The DNA here is from genome assembly GCA_025490895.1 of Thaumatotibia leucotreta. Classification (NCBI taxonomy): domain Eukaryota; kingdom Metazoa; phylum Arthropoda; class Insecta; order Lepidoptera; family Tortricidae; genus Thaumatotibia; species Thaumatotibia leucotreta. Next base: position 25,266 of record JALPQI010008608.1, read on the forward strand.
TACACATACATTATTTAACGTGGGTACTAACGTCCCTTTGACAGTACTTGTAGTTTAAACGTTGTTTTGCTTCGTTAAACTTAATAGATATTTCATAACTAGACCACAAGATATTTCTACTAATTCAAGGTTATATTTTTAACCGACTTCCAAAAAGGCGGAGGCTCTCATTTCGACTGATATTTTTTCTTGTATGATTGCTACTCTTATCTCCGAGAATCATGAACTGATTTTTTATTTTCGAACGGCTATAACTCCGAGATGGTCCCGTTGGCACTACGTCGGGGTCTAATGATGGGATCTTGGAGAAATCGGTTGAAGTCGTTTTATATTTTTTTAATATGGTGATTATTGTGGTACACTTAACACTTTCGCTGTTAGTGAAAGAGTGAAGCATCGTTAGTAATACGAGTATAAACACCCCGTCTTTCAAGTGTCGACGTACTCGTACTGACTGTCGCGAAAGAGTTTTTTTTTATATATTGTATGTAGATTGCTACGTATTTGAAATCCAAATACAGTAGACGAGCCCACATTTGAATTTGGAACGAATTCAAAACGTGCGTATAAACGTAGAACTCTTCGGACTTCAAACACAATCCTTTAAGACCTCTACTCGACTTTAACACGTGAGGCGTGAGTGACCCGACGTATGTGACCCAAACGAAGTCGAAGTAGGCAAAATGAGCGATGCAACAATGTGCTCGATGTCACAAGTCATCAAAAACAATGTAGAACGCTAGGTAACATGGGTGACCTTCGAAAGACGTCTGTCGCGTGTAGCCGCAAGATCATTATGTGCACGTGCAAAAGTGCAGGTTTTGCAACTTTTGCATATGCTTGACTTCTTTAAGCTAAATTTAGATTATTTTTAGTTACTAATCTATTTATAGCTTTTCTAAGAAACGTATATTTATTTTAGTTTCAATAATAAATGTTCTTTGTTATTTTAACCTACGGCCTATTACTATTTGAGAATTTAAAACTAACAATTATTATAATTCATCATCATCATCATCAGCCTATGTTAGTCCACGGCTGGACGTAGGCCTCTCCTATTAACTATGCGTATAGACGCATTAGGAGGTAAATGCCCATAAATAATCGCCACGCTGGGCAAGCGGATTTACGATCGCAGTAATGTGTCCACTATGATGACGCTGCTGCCCATCATCAATCTTGTAGAATGGTCAGTGACACTTCAATCCCTTAGTCGACTCTTACGACACCCGCAGGAGGAGTTGGGTTGGGGTGGTGACAAATTACTTCCACGTAATTTTTAACATAATATATTAAAATTTATGTTGAATGTTTGAATTAAAGCGAAAATAGGATAATTCACTGCCCCCGCCTTTAGTACTACTAGTTATTCTGTAGGTATCTCAGGAGAGTTTTATTCTATGCTTATATTGATTTAAAGTTTCACCATTATTACTCGAATTTTAACGAAAAACGGGATTTAATCGCGTAACCTTACATTTAATATTATATTCTGACCTGACAGACGGGTCGATTGCAAACCTGTGACAACTTTTGACAGTGAAAAAAGACGACAAATTTAAACTTTCTAAGAGCGATTAACTATACGCGGCTTCATAAATAAGTTTAATGACTGAACAAGTGAATTTCAGCTTTTATTACAGATTACATCCGAATGTTACTTATTTTGAGACACTACGTTCTGGGTCATGGCTGGTCCAACAGGTCTCCATCGCTGTACAACGTGGTAACGCAGCGAGCGTGATGGGGACTAGCGTTTTTAGTATAGTTTTAGTTTTAATTGTTATTTTAGTTTGGTATTTATTGTATTGTTTATTTAAATTATTTGGCTTTATTTTTGTAATGATTGTGATTGGAAAAGACAAAATGTATTTTGAGACATGTCGTCAGTTACCTGAGATTATGTTAGATACTTTTATGTTATTCTTAAGGTTCTCTCGCACTCATGGACTTAACAAAAGCCGTGGTTCCCTTATTAGGAAACTTCTAATAAGTGATGTCCTAAGTAACCCGTCCAATTTAGCGGATAGCAAAAAACATTCAATGTGTGTTAAAATTAATTAAGTAAAATCTATGTTTCCAAGAATCAGTAAACAAGAGAAAATTATTCCGCACAGTAGGTAAATACAAAACTAATAACTTGTTAACCAAGTCTTTGAAGTCGGTATTAAGATACGAGAATTAAGTAATTATTTGCTTTTCGGCTACAATTTAATTGGAGCCCTGTTTGAGGTGAAATTGCGTATTCATGAAATTCTGGTGAGACGACCAATCGCTTAGAGTACAAAGTTAATTATATTTTAGCGTAATTAGAAGATAGAAGGGAGATTTATTGAATTATAATGTATTAATATCTAAGTAAAATTGTGTTTTGCTAGGTATACAGATCCGCACATTGAACAAGGGAAAATTGCTTTTCATTGTAATAGGTATTTGTTATATTTTAAAGGCAAAGGGGTCTTAATCGCGTAAGCTTACGTAAAAAAAATTAAAAATGAAAAAATATGAGTGATAATCGTGAAAGTTTAAATCAAGGTATTTGTTATTTTATGAGATTTGGTTGTCAACCGAGGTTATCATAAACATTTGAGTAGCAAGTTGTTGAATCTATAAATAACTTAGATTTCCTTGTATGAACGAGACGATCGCCCGATTAAAAATAACACGCATCCGGAAATCACTGATTACAACATCGTCTATTGTACTTGGCACTCTTTGTGGTCAGCATTGGCAAAGTACGCTAACCAATGAGTGGGTACAGTCACCAACAGATAACGCGTCGCGTCCGGAGCGCTTAAAAAATATCTGAACGCGCCTCTATGTTTATGGCAATAAAGGCGAGTTCAGATATTTTTGAACGCTTGGGACGCTACGATATATCTGATGGCGACTGCACTATTAATTTACTAACCAGTAGGTGGGTCATTTGCAGTAAATGTGTACCTTTTAATTTTTATATGCGATCATGGACTGTAATGTAGGTAATACACCATTTTGCTCGGCATCGTACGTACTTTTCAGTTATGAAACAAAAAAAGTAAGTCTCTAATGTCACGAAAATAAGTATATAAATTGAGATTTCTCACTTTAGTTACTCCCATACGAAAAAATCTGTAACGAATTTGAGATTATTTTTTATCAGTTTCGTTACATTTCGTTTCATACATTTAGTATGGGAGTAACTAAACTGAGTAATCTCAATTTACATATTTTCGTGATATACTTTTTTGTTTTGTAACTGAAAAGTATGCACGATGCTGAGTAAAATGGTGTATTACAGTCTATGATCGCATATAAAAATTAAAAGGTACCTACTTTTAATGCTAATGACCCAGGCATGCATAGGTAAGTATTACAAGTAGGTATATGATTACGTTTTTAATTTAAAGTCTGAATACTCTGAATAGTTACGTTCGTTCGGGCATCAACGCCTAAAATCTACCACTTAAGTGCATTCAGACCAAACAAGCATTCGCTATTCTATCCCCCACTCTACGAAATCAACGAATCACGTTTTGTGTAACGATCGAATTTCGTAGAGTAGGGGGTTAGAATAGCGAATGCTCGTTTGGTCTGAGTGCACCTTTTTAAGTTGCAGAAAAGTACATAAAACATAAGACGATCATACAAAGGCGAGCTTATGCCTATGTATGTGGTTCAGGTACTTCATGGTAATAACCTAATAACGCGAGCTCAATGGCCGTTGGCATAAAACTATTGGAGCCTAACTGCGTTCGTAAGTGCGTATAGTGTAATTTATTACTCATTGCGCAATTGGTATTTCCTATATTTCTTAGTACGGTTATGGTTGAGCACTTTCGCGATTTTGCTCGTCTACAAGGAACTGTGTTGTACAGTAGCCAGATATATCGGAGCGGTCACAATAAAGGCCTGTCAGAAGCGAATTCGAGTCACTCACGCAATTTCACCAGAATCTCGTCTGATGTGTCAAGATCGTGGGTGACTCGACCCGTTTTATAGTATTTGACTTGATCATTTATATTTATTTGCTGCAATATTATATTAAACACTAGCGACTCGCCCCGGCTTTGCACTTTAAAATTCCTTCCTCTTGAATCACTATCTATTTAAAAAAACTCATCAAAACCCGCGTTTTAAAGATTTAAGTATACGTAGGGTAGGGATATAGGAACAGAGAAAACGACTTTGTTTAGTTATTTTATTCGTCAACTTTTACGTCGTTAAAACTAAAATAAAGGTTTTTTTAATTTCACGCTAATTGTGTGTCACTAAAAGTCGCACAGTAGTTGTAATTTTAAAAATGAGCCTGTATTTTTTTTATGAATAAGGGTCAATGATTTTTATGAATAAGGGTCAAGTATCCAACTATCCAATCCAAATATCCAAGTGGACGAAGCTGGTTACTGAATGGTAGCCAGGGTAGTCAAGAAGATGGACAAGTGCTGAATAGATAGATAGATCCAACTATCCACTATCCTCACATTCCTTACCAGTATGCCACGGCAGTGGCCGTTAGCGTCTGCAACTCTGCATCACTATAACTGAAATATAGGCACAATATGTGTCACACCACTGTCACACCATTCAATGATATCATTCCATTGTCATTGATTTGGATTATGTTATGTCTCATTGTTTCCTTGCAATATACATATGATGACAGCCTACTACTTGTATTGTAATGGTACTAACAACCAATGTTCAAGACATCGACTGACCTAATTTATCAAGAGTATTGACACTTACGGGTCATAGAACCAATGTTAGCCACTTTTATTTAGCTGACAGCAGGGAGAGGATACCGGTTTTTGTCCATACATAAAATCGGTTCTTATTTCGTTATTTTTCATTCTTCGGTATATAAATTATGTTTTAAAAAGATTAACAACATCATCGTTTTAAAAAATAATTTATCGTCGCTGTTCCTACAAAAGTCGCTATGTGTTTTACTCGTATTGCTACTTTACAGGAGACACAAAAAACTGTTTATTTTGAATTTTGTTCACTCAAAGTAGGCCAATGTTTTATTTTGAAAAATATGTTCGTTTCCACGTATTTTAATGTCTTTTCTAAATATAAATCTCAGTTTTTTAACGAGAAAAATTAATATTACCAATAATATGTCACATAGCCGTTTCTGTTTCAGTCGTCCAAAGGCTCTATGTGTCTTATTTTAACTTGGTTAAAATAACTAATTACAAAATTTGACACATCTTGATAATATTTGTCACATAGTTATATTTATGAAAGATATGGTTCTTCAATAATACAAAAAAAAAACATGTTTGAGTAATAATAGTCATAGGAAAATTTCGCCAAGTGTCGTAAGACTTTGTCTAAAGCATAGTCTACGAACGCGATGTATCGCTATGTGCGGAAAAGCACATATCGGGCCATATTTGTTCTTAATTAATTTATTAAAAAATCCCGCTATGTGCCTAAAACCACATAACAGGCCCCATTGTAAAATGTCACTCATAGTAATATTAAACAGTCATGTGATTTTTGCACTTACTGTTTTTACTAAGAGATTTCAATATATGGATATCATCATATTCATATCACATAGCTAAAATTCATAAATCCTGAACTATTAAAGGTAGCCTCACCGCTGTTTTTGGAGCGTATAGATATTGAAATTAGGTTCAAAATGGCGTTAAAATCCAAAAATCGACTTTTGTAGGCACAACGACGTTATATAACATAACATTTTAAGTAAAAATTAAGTCATATAAAAATAATTATATTCTTTACGTAAGTAAAGGTTACCTATATATTTTTTTTAATATTGGGTTAATTGGAGGTTTTTAAAAACACCGATTCCGATCGCCGGCTGACAGGCGCCAGCGAATCCAGCGTTTGACACTTTAATCTAGTCCTAAGAATATACAGTTGTAAAATGACTGTTGCAAAATAAACGCATAACTCTTAAATTTATATAACATACAAAAAAATGTAGGTAGGTACATCATTGGGTTATCCTAGTTTACGTAGTGGTGGCGTTACCCTAGTACATAGGTATTACATTTAAAACTGGCACTATTGTGAAAAAATCAACTATAGGTTTAGGTATACAGGGCGGAAATTCTTTTTGGATCAGTGAAGGCAACTAACCAGATCCAGAGCAGCTACTCGAAAATTATCTTAGAATGGTGTCAAAAATGACCTTTTTCCCGCAACCTGTATGTTTTTTAGGAAATCAGTAAACTCCAATATTCATTAAGTTAAAATCGAGGGAAGGTCTTCTAAGACCATTTTCGCTTAGCTACTCTGGATCTGGTAGCCGCCCTCACAGACCCAAAAAGAATTTCCACCCTGTATTTTAAATTGACGTGGCCGGTCCCATACATTTGATGGCGAACTTACAATTCTGCAGTGAACGAATTCAATTTAATTCAAAATTTAAATATTAAGGCTGTAAACGTTACTTTATTTACTCTGAATATTTTTTTTATAATATATTTTGAAATATAAATGAAAATGACTATTCCTTTCAATATATTATTGAAAATATATTGAGCTTAATACATATTAAAATTTCAACAATAAACACCTGCATAAGGTAGCCGAATCCTTGACGATATAAAAAAATATATATTCACAAACAAAACTCATCCTCGTGCCCCGAATCAATGACTCAAATAAATCTTAGGCGACCACTTAGGCGCAGCCTGATGACCTGGTGAAGGTCGCAGGAGTCTGCTGGATGCGGGTGGTGCAGGACCGGTCATTGTGGCAATCATTGGGGGAGACCTATGTTCAGCAGTGGACAGTCAAGTGCAAAAATAAGTATCGATAGAATCCGCTCATAAATATATTACGACGTTCTTATATAGGTGCATTCAGACCAAAAGAGCATTCGCTGTTCTATCCCCCGTTCTACGAAATCAACCAATCACGTTTTGTGTAACGATCAAATTTCGTAGAGTGGGAGGTTAGAATAGCGAATGTTTGTTTAGTCTGAATGCACCTTTACACAGAATTAGAGAGCACTGGGACATATTTTTGAACATTTTTGTGTACCTTATTTTGTCTTTGACTGGACGTCTTTCGGCTGATATGATGAAGAACCTTTATCATCATTTCATGTATCTACAGAAAAACGTATTTTCCTGTTTATTTCCACCTGAAATATTAAATATTTAACTATGCAAAGAGAAGTCGTTTCATAATTTATGTGACAGCGAGGTCGTTGAACTCGCGTCCCGGTTTTAAGATGGAACCCAATTTGTGTGTGAAAGCTTTTTGCTATTTTATCAAATTTATATTAGCAGAAATAATTTCCATAAAAGTGATTCGACATTTTTTTCATTTCCATTGGGTTGAAACCTAAATACCTACAGTCAATGTAAAGATAGATGCGCGTAAGTGCCAAAAATATGCGAACACACACGAACTTAATAGTAATTTTAATAGACTTTTGTATACATATATTTGGCACTTTGCGTGGACTGATAACTTTGACCTTGACTTTACATCCGCGAGAACATAATTATATGTAGTTGGGAGTTAGAACATATCGTCAGTTGACAAGCAAAACTCACTAAGTAACAAATACCTACTTGAAATAAGGCTCTTACCTCATTTTTGATATAATACTGGCATTAAGAGGTTGCTAAGAGTAGTGACAGTTTTTTTTGTGAGTTTTCGTGTCAGCCGATGATATATCTAGTTGTATCTCAGCAGTGAAGACACGTTAGACAGTGTGACCGACTCTCGGGAGCACTCGGGTCGTTACTCCCCAACAATTTTCCAGAAGTAGCCCTGCGGACTAATCAATTGAGTAATAGTTGATTCAGTTCAGTATACTTAATTGTCGAAATTCACCAAACTTAACGAAAATCGGCTGAGTATGCGACATGTATTCTCGATGACTTGTAGACCCTTCTAATTGTATTCTCCTACTTTTTCCTTTACAGAGTACGATAGGTACTGAAACTGCTTTTAACCACCGCTATTTTTTTATTTCAACTTCCACGATTATCGTTTATATTTCAAAACCAAACGGGTTTGAGTCTACCTCAAGAGTTAGGATGTAACGTCATGCCCGAAACGTCAGAACAATATTTAACTGATTAATCCCGTTTTTTCATTAAAATATCTGTACCAATATTTTTTTACACTCGAGATCATTTTGCACATTTTTGTGGTTCGGCAGACTTATGTGCCTGTTTATATCCGCAATTCATACCTAAACTTTTACTTATAAACTTTATGCCTACATCACTCTATATTCTTCGATATAGGTACAGTCAGGGGCATACATATCTGTACAATTCTAGACCTTATGCTCCAGACATAATTGATAAAATATACCGATACATATTTTTACCCTTCACTGTACGTATTTTTTAATCAGAGAGAGCGACGTGGAACGACGTGCTTGTATTCTGAAAAACATTTCTTCCATTTGACCCAGTTTAAGGGGTTGTTGTCTGTTTGCAAGAGAAACTTTAGGCTGCCTGACGTGCGTTAGGTTAGTATTTATATGATTGGATGGAGTGGAGTCTTGTAATTGCAACTATCTAGTTATAACAGCTTGACCTCAACTTTATACCTCTCTCTAGGGCCACGGTTTGTACAATGAACACGTGTAGATGTTATTGCAGAAGAATTCGTGTTAGTTCAAACTTTCGAAAGTGATAAGCTTTTATTATTGTTAATGTTTAATGTTAGAATTATAAGCGCCGTGAGTCGCCGTCCTCAATGACTCAAAATCATCTAAGGGTCGGGTCGACTCCACTCTGTTTACACTATTACAATACCTTAATGTGAATTTTACGGCATTATTTGCCTGCGTTGTAGTGCAATAACGTGGTATACCTTTATTACTTTGGTATAAGTAACAAAATAAAAATATATGTTAAACTTGACAAAACGGGTCACTCACTAAATTTACCCTGCGCCTTAAATTGCGTGAGTGACCCGATAGAGAAATTCATAAAACTGATTTTTGAAGACAACATATTCTCGCGTTTTCTAGTCCCAAGTATCAATTCACGAGATATTATATCAGCTAGTAATAAGGTCGCCAATATTAAGTCCCTCATGAATATCCGAGCATAAAATGAGCTCTACTGCCCAGTAATAAGACTGCGACCTCGAAGCAAGGCTAGCCGTAAACAAATATAAGGAATTCCGGTTTAAGAGCAAAGTCGAGCTTCCTATACGTATGGGAATTTCCTCTCATGACCTTTTGAACTCTATGTGGCCACGGGCTGCGTCATAGAGACATTAGTAGAGACATTTGCCAGTATACTACACTTATTTATCCTGACGATCCGATCCGAAATTGAGAGCTTCAATAGTATTATTGAGATCTCAATTTTCTAAAACTTGGTTTTTCCTGTAGGTAGTAATTTCATAGGTCAATAATCATCAATGGTCATCAATGGCCCAATAATTATTTACAAAATAGGAGAAAAATAATATTTTATATGGATAAATAGCATCCTCTAGTCTTAAGGTGTGGTTCGCCCGTTCTAAGAAATCAACCAAACACGTTTTGTGTACCGATCAAATTTCGTAGAGTGGGAGGTTAGAACAGCGAATGCTCTTTTAGTTTAACCGCACCTTTAGGTACTTCCGATTAAAAGTTCCCGTTTAAAGCAAAAGTCTCACGGCGAGCTACTAAGCTATAAACTATACCTATATACGAACTATAAACACGAACAAAAGATACGCAATTATGCATTCCCGTGTAAATAAAAGAGACACGGCGATACTTGCCCGGCGGTGATAGCTGATAGCTGGGCGAGTATCGCCGTGTCTCTTTTAGTTACTCGAGAGCGCGTATCTTTTGTTCGTGTTTATAGCCGATAGTTCATAGTTCATACCTTAACAGCTTGCGGTGAGACCAGCGGCCCTACCGCGAAAAACGAAATTCGTAAATTTCGAGAATTTGTCTCTCACACTCCAATGACGCCTTCGTTTGAGTGACAGAAAAAAATCCTCGAAATTGACGAATTTCGTTTTTCGTGGTAGTTAGGCCAGTGCCTAAGTTACCAAGCTTGCCAAACCAGCGTCCACAACGTCATCAAATGCACGAAAAACAGGTATTACTTCTTTTTGTTTGATTTTAATCAATTAACATAACATCTACATTTTTTATGCAAAGTGCGTCACAGACTGGTGGTTTAACATAACAAAAATATAGCCATACACTTGACTGTGACCAGATGTTGCATCACGAAATCAGGTTAAAATAGGTCAGTTATTCCAAATTGTAAATCAATTCATAATACAATTATAAAACTACTACATACTACTACTACAGTTACAGTAGTAAGCACACTGTATAGTTGGAGAACTTGGAGATTTCTAAGAAAAACTTTTGACACTTTATAAATGAGCCTTGTATAGGTATATTATATGACGCTAAGACTCGGAAAACGGTGAGTCTTATCCTCATATAATAATCTATAACTGCCAAAAGTTCATTCTTAGAAATCTAAACTAAACTAAACTATAGTATGAGAAGGGTCCACGGAAAGAACATGTTTAGTTGATGTCTAGTCAATTCAATGTCAATCACTCTCCCTCTTCCAAAAGAGTTCTAATTATAAACACAGAGTTCATTTTTATATAAGGTGTCCAGTTACTGAAGAGTGACCAATTACTAGCAATTTACCATATGTTCTTATATTAATTAAGTGGATTTCTAGATATCTACTTGTAAGGCTCGGCTAGACATACGGAAACTTAACTTTGATTAATTAAAAAACAAACAAAATAATTTGGTAACTGTTGTCACAGTCTTGTGAATTTACTCTTATGAGTTATGAGCTTAACCTTTTCAACGTCAAGAACCACTAAAGTAGCCGTGTGTTGTCCTGCCTACCATGCAGCCACTTAAGTGGTCATCGAGTATGCTGTCAAAGTAACTGTCTTGCTGACAGATAAGGTTTATTTTTAGTACAGATGGTGCCTTTTTTAGGCTCTAGTACGAAAAGTGGGTCATTTTACGTCAGGTTCAAAACTACGGAGAGCCATCTGTACTAAAAAACGTCGTACAAGACACGTGCAAAAACGAAATTCGTAACTCGTGTCGATTTAAAACACTCCCTATGGGTCGTGTTTTAAAACATCGCCACTCGTTTCGAATTTCCTGTTTTTCGCACTTGTGTCGTAATGTTAATGTACTATTTCGTTGTTTATTAGTAGAGATACTGGCGTGTATGTCACAATTTGATGCGAGAGGGAACGCGTTCAAAAGGTTAAGGATGCCTAATAAAATCCGAACTGAAGATACGAGTAAACCTAATTGGAACCCCCCACTGGCCGCAACCAAGTTTCTTCAAACGATTCTCATGCCCGAACTACGTCTAGGCATTTCAATTAAAAGTGAAAGAATTCTCTTCGTCCGGAGCTTAAGTCAATATTAAGTTGAGGGCTTCAAGGCATAGATATCTTTTTTTAGTAACTGCATTCTGTACCTAAAGGTGCGTTCAAACTAAAAGAGCATTCGCTGTTCTAACCTCCCACTCTACGAAATTCGATCGGTACACAAAACGTGATTGGTTGATTTCGTAGAACGGGCGCTAGAACAGCGAATGCTCTTTTGGTTTAAACGCACCTTCAGAGTCTCACCCAAGTGCATGTAAAAGTTCACGCTATTTTAGAATATTACTAGCGAGCCGCCCCGGCTTCGCACAGATACAAAACGTTCCTCTTAAATCACTATCTATTTAAAAAAAACATCAAAATCCGTTGCGTAGTTATGCAGAGCAATGTGCTCATTACAGACATATTTAATCATAAATCATAAATATTTATTTCAAAGAATATGGTAACAAATAAATAAATACAATTATGGTGTTAGAAGTTTGAAATTACCAACATATTCTGCCGACATTGGCGTAGAAATATTATTACAAAATGTTCACTATACAATTTATACATTTAAGAAATCAATGACGCCCGCCATTCCGACGTCAGGTTGGCGGGTGCATTAGAAGGAGAAGAGAAGAAGAAGAAGATAAACATTTATTTGTGACGCTTACAGTACAAACAAACAAGACAACATAGGAAATAAAAAAAAGTAAGTGGTGTGTGCATCACAAAATGGACCCAACTCATTAGTGGGCCTACCATGACATGACCTGCCGCGATGCCTCCACTACACGTCCTCCATCGTAGATTTGTACAGTACTTTTAACCACTACATGATGGTGCATCGCAGTCGAGTTATTTTATAAGAAGAAGTGATCAACAAATAAAAATGGTCAACCAAACCCATTTCTATCAAAAAAATATTAAAATAACTTCGGTTCCTATTTTTTCGAAAGCCGAATTTCGCCTCACAGTGCGTCGTCCTGACGATCATGGGGAAATGAAGTATCTGCGGGTATGATATCAGCTACAGCGTAAAGAAAATTGTACGGATAGCTATAGCTACCTCATAATTGAAGCCTTTGCTTGGTAAGATTATTTTGTACTCCGTGAGCACACGACACCCTTAGGAGTCCTTGTTGTTGAAAAGGTTAACAGCCGTATTCATGATAAGTCAGAGGACTGTTGAAGGGTCCTTGAGAGACGGATGTCCTAAACGTGATTCATAAACGTCAAATAGCGCTAATCAGTCCCTCAACAGTCTATTATCTTCTGTCAAAGTTACGAGGCCGACGACCCTTCTTTATCTCCTCATGCCTTATTTTACAATATGGCGGCTAAATCGATAACTATTGGTACACGCTGTAAATTGCCATCCAAATGCGTAGCTCCATCACTCCAACCCAATTACTAAAAGCCATGTTTAAAGGTACCGGAGAGCAAAGACCAAGTAAACAATAAAGATATACAGTTGATTTGGGACTAGAGATACGATTTCTAACGTTACTAAGGGGGAAGTCACAATGGGACCATTTCCCATACCTACTCTGTTAAGTAAGCTACCGGGAAGAGCAAAATTCCATTCAGCCATAAGACGTTCACTGCTGAACACAGGCCTCCCCTTTTGACCTCCACGTACACCGGTTGTAAGCGACCTGCATTCAGCGTCTCCCGGCGATCTTCGTAAGATAGTCTTCTTGGAGGTGGATTTCATATACTGCGTTTGCCAAACCGTGTCTCCAGTAGAGTATTGTTCTATCCCATCGGCCATCTGGTGTCCATATCTCAAAAGCTTTTAACTTGTAATACAAGTGACGGCCCCCGACCCCGCGGCAGACCAAAGAAGCGATGGCTAGATGTCGTGAAGGCTGACTTTAGTGTGAATGGGCTTACAGTAGAAATGCCCAGGATCACGCAAAGTGGAGGAAGTGTAGCAGGAAAGCGGACACTGGCAAAGGCCGGGTATAACGCTAGGTAGAAGAAGAAGAAGACAAGTGGAAGTCTCTTTTTGACACTTAATTAGATAGTCTTCCGCTTGTATTACAAGTTACAAGCTTTGGAGAAATGGGCCTCTGCTCAACTGCGTGCGATGTGGCTTGCCCATTGCCACTTCAGCTTGCTAATCTGGAGGGCTATGTCGGTGACTTTTGTTCGTCTACGGATCTCCTCATTTCCGATTCGATCACATAGCCCTCTTTATACCTCTTAATTCTCAACCTCAATCAACAGTCTATCAGCATATTGTCTCTAACAGCACGAACATTTAAGGGCGTCTGAAACTAGGTCGACCTCATTCTCGGGACTAGGAATGTGATGTCATAAACTCCTCCCGTGTAAATGTCGCCTTACGACTCATATAAATGAGGGTTTAGTGAGCTTACGTAGAGTATAGATCATAGAGAGTTCACCAAAAATTTATCAATATACATACACCAAACTTCGATATACGCAAATTTCGAGGATTTGTCTCTAACTCCCAACGAAGGCGTCAGAAGTGAAAGAGACAAAATCATTAATTGAATCAGGCGTTACTTTGCGGAAGTCCATATCAAAGGATGAACAATATTGCTTTGCTCTTCCGCAATACAGAACGTGTAGTTAATTAGTGTAACCCGCTATAATTACTTGCGTATTTTTTGCATGCAGTTAATTTTCCCACCCTCCCGCCGCAAAAATAAATACGCAAATAACTATAACAAACCACCACCAATAACACTATACTCGACAAGTGTTTCGCCTCTCTCCAGATGATGCCTCGTAGAAAATAAAGCTATTTCGAACATAATCAGCCTAGGCATGGCCCAACATGCTCTTGACCGGTTTTTTTGGTGTTTGTGCTTGCAATTTATTTTTTATACGAACGATTTTTATGTAAGGCTTAATAATAAACATAAAAGGTTCTAACAAATTAAGAACCACCTCAGAATAACGAAGTGTGTATTATAAGCAAACGGTTTATAAATAGAGCTTTTACCGACTAAGGGACAAGAAATAAAATCATATTAAGCGGACACTCAGAGTGGACACTTACGTAAGTGGACGTCAAGGTAAATGGACTTTCAGTCTATTTATGCCTTCATCGCAAAAGTTTTACTCGAACCATATTGAAAGACTATATAACCTAACTCGAACCATATTGAAAGACTATATAACACTAGTTAGGAAATGTACTATATTTTGTTGAGAAGACCTTTAATAGGTCTCTGGGCGGTAGGAGGATAATGGAAATAGTGAATTTCAAATAATAAAATCGGAGTAAGTAGAATAGACAAAATCATATCATGTTTATGAGAGAATTATTTCCAGAGTACAATGTTAAACTTTAAGTCCAATTTAGGTAAAATCAGGCCCAAACCCTTCCAGGAATATTAATCGCATGTCAACAAAATTAATAGTTCAAATAAACCATTACCAGGGACGTCATCCGTCATACTTTTCCAGGGTCCGTATTACAAATGTCACAGGCATAGATAGATATTATATGAGGGGTCGGATGCTGTCTGAGCAATGTATGTCACCTATGTGTGTCTTATATTTCCCAGTAGGGTGATAGGGTACAACAAATACAACAATGGAAGAATAAGAATACAGGGTGAATCATGAGTCGTTAACAATAATACGTTTTTCATGACTATGTTTCATCCTGTATACCGTCCCCTACTGAACCATGAAAATGTGACATAGAACCCTATAATATTGGGACTTTTTTGTAAAATGAAATTCGACGAAAAGGCAGGCCCTCAAATAATAATTTCCCAACATTAGTATGCCTTCAAAGGGGATATATACAGCAAACGGAAAAAACATAGAAGGCGAACTAGCTCCGAAAAGTGACACCTCAAAATCGAATACATGGGCATCGAGATACGAGTATGACACAGATCCGTTAAGGTTGTGTCAATAGTCCTTTCGAATCCCTTTCTAACCGCGATTTGTTAATACATTGAAGGAATGTTTACAAAAACAACATAACTAGCATTTTTTCCAAAGGCCATAGTCGGATTTTCATAGTAAGTCAGCCTTTAAATCAACCAGACTCTAGTATTTTTTTGTGAGTACCTCTTATGGTGAAGAATATTTCTGCTGAGTATCAACGTCCTATCGGTGACAGTTTTTGACTTATGATTTTTTTTAGTTTTTTCTTTAATGTGTTGTATCTCAGGATGTATAAAAGCGAATTGCTTCAAATTTTGAAATAATGTTCTTTATTTAGATATGCATCGAATTTTAAAAAATGAATATCGATTGTCGTATAAAAAAAAGAAAAAAAAAGACCAAAAAATTTTTCATATTTTTTTTGTGTACCTATGAAGTAGTGACACCTCTATTTTCTTTTTCTAATTATAGACCATACATTGGCCTACTAGTTGCCTAAGTATCAAAATTTTCCAAGCGGTACTTCTTACCAAAAATCGGCAATATGTGTGGTCAAGTTCTGCATTCAATCGGTGTTTTTCAATGTAGTATACAAACTCTTCATTTATATTTGAGTTTTCTTATCAGGTTATCTTATTTAAGAGTAAATGCTAATGACAACTTAATGTCATCATGATGCAAGCTGTTTATTTCATTATTAATCGGCCGTTTATTATTTTAACTAGCGTAATTCGATATTATTTATGAGATATTCATTAAAAATAATATATTTCTTGAATATATTACTATATACGCTAGTTGAAATGGTAAACGGCCGATTAATAATGAAATAAACAGCTTGCATCATGATGACATTAAGTTGTCATTAGCATTTACTCTTAAATAAGATAACCTGATAAGAAAACTCAAATATAAATGAAGAGTTTGTATACTACA
>JALPQI010008609.1:0-38732 GCA_025490895.1 Thaumatotibia leucotreta
ATATGTTATGACGTTCTTATCACACTGAATTAGATTGCAATGTTACATATTTTTTGTTGGTTTTTGGTCCACTCTCCATACAAATCTGCTGGTCCTTTAACCCTAAATCTTTCCGCCAGTACAACAGCCCGCGAAACACCACCCAACCCAGACGTATACGAGTTCGACGCCGAGCAGGAGGCCTCTCGGCCCCCCTCCGGCCTCCGCCGCCGGCCTCCCGCCGACCCCGACATACAATACGCCGCCCTCCCAGTCCCACAGATGTCCTACATCTTAAAAATCAACCCGAAGAAGGAAAGAGAGGACGGGAAACCTTGTCTAAGCGTCGGTTTAGTACCCAAAGATGACATATATAAAAAGCAGAAGAACCTTATAGAGAACCTTTCGAATAGTCCAGCGTTGTTGAATAAGTTTTTCAGCTGCTTGCCGACGGCGTTGCAGAATGAGTTGGGGAATTTGGCGACGGAGAGTGGAAGGGAGGAGGCCTATTTGGAACAGAAGGCTGGTTCTGTTTTGGAGGCGCCTACTTTTTATCCAACGCCTGAGGAATTCCAGGTTAGAAGTTAAATAATAAATAAAAATCTTGGGACATCTTACACAAATCGACCTAATCCCACGGTAAGCTCAATTAAGGCTTGTGATGCAGGTACCAGGCGACGATATACATAATAGATACGTATAGATACTTGTATACATAGACAGCCATGACCAAGGAACAAATATTTGTGATAAATAAATACACAAATAATGCCGTCGCCAGGATTCGAACCCAGAACCTCCAGCTTCGTAGGCAGGGTCACTACCAACTAGGCTACGGAGGCTGACATTTATCTCTATACACACAAGTTATCTCTATACATGGTGTTATGAAAATGGTGATACAAGATGGGAAAACATGAATCCATTAATGATTTTGAACAACTTTTCATCATCAGCCTATAGTCCACTGCTGGACGTAGGCCTCTCCTAATAACTATGCGTAGAGACGCATTAGAAGGTAAATGCCCATGATCGCCACGCTGGGCAAGCGGATTGGCGATCGCATTAATGTGTCCACTATGATGACGCTGCTGCCCATCATCAATATTTATCAAGTAATGGTCAGCGACACTTCAATCCTTTAGTCGACTCTTACGACACCCGCAGGAAGAGTTAGGGTGGTGACAAATGTATTCTTACTGCCGTCACCACACGGACGAACAATAGAACAACTTTTACTATGGGACCAAATACGAAATGTCAAGAAAAAAAACGACGCTTCCATACATTTTGGTCAACCTATATCAGTTAATTTCTATGTGACAAAATTTTTTTTCTTGAGTGTTCATATTTGGTCCCATAGTAAAAGTTTTTATAACACCCTGTATATTTTTGAGTTGTTATTTTTTTTGTGATAAAACAATGTTACCGGTTCGCTACAACCAAATATCATAATACTTAAGTACCATATTCCTAACTAAAACGTCGAAATCCCAAAACAGATTAGTCTCATAATGTCTAAAACTTGAAATGACTTAAACCTGCTTCTGAAAACGTGTACTCTTAGGTTAGAAAGTTGTTTACTAGATAAGATAAACCGTAGGGAACACATGTCTTTTTTTAGGGTTTTCAGGGTTGTATTCTTCCCTATTGGTTAACATTGAATCTTATTGCTTGATGATTGAGTCGCAATTTAAAATAAATAAATAATAAATATCTTGGGACATCTTACACAAATCGACCTAGTCCCACGGTAAGCTCAATTAAGGCTTGTGTTGTGGGTACCAAGCGACGATATATATAATAGATAGATACATATAGATACTTAAATACATAGACAGCCATGACCAAGGAACAAATATTTGTGATAAATAAATACAAAAATAATGCCCTCGCCGGGATTCGAACCCGGAACCTCCAGCTTCGTAGGCAGGGTCACTACCAACTAGGCTACGGATACCAACAAGTTATTTTTTTTAACACAAATGCAGTAGCCTCTTGCGGTTTTCTAACAATAGACAAAGAACACGGTCAGAAGTTATCTGAATTACTATACGTCATTTTTTTCCAGGACCCTATAAAATATTACGACAAAATCGCCCCTGAGGCCTCAAAATACGGGCTCTGTAAAATAGTGCCCCCAGAGGGTTTCAAGCCCCCCTGCAATACAAGCGAGGCAATCCGCTTCGCCGTGATATATCAATACATCTCGAAGATGTACAGCCGTTGGGGACCTGTGTCCAGGGAGCTGGCGGCCATCAAGGCGCATTTGAGGACCCAGAGCGTCGTGTTCGCGAGGTCCCCTCTCGTAAGTACAAATTTTGTATTGAGGACCTGGGTCCCCAATATAAATGTACCTTCATTTACTCATAATAGTGACGTGAGTTAATATCGGTACAGTGACCCGAGTCCCCTACATTATAGAGACCAAAGTCCCACCATAATGACTATCATAATCAGAGATCGGATTTTTGTGCGACATCTCATACTAAATGTCATCAAAATGACGTAAGTCACTAAGAATGTGGCATCCATCCGATTTCTGATCATAATAGAGCCATCCGCTTCGCCGTGATATACCAATACATCTCCAAGATGTACAGCCGTTGGGGACCTGTGTCCAGGGAGCTGGCGGCCATCAAGGCGCATTTGAGGACCCAGAGCGTCGTGTTCGCGAGGTCCCCTCTCGTAAGTACCTCCATCCGTTTGAGGACCTGGGTCCCCAATACAACGGTGACCCTAGTCACCATTATACACGAAGATAATGCTTCGCGAGGTCCCCTCTCGTAAGTACCCTGTATTGGGGACCTGGGTCCCCAATACAACGGTGACCCTAGTCACTATTATACACTCCGTTTCATCTTAGCTGCTGTATCTTGTGTCACCAAGTCACCAGTCATTGTAAGCCCGACGTCTCTTTCACGGACCCGAAGGGTATTTTAAATTCAAACGCCCTCGTCGGAAAGATATCATTTTGATCCCTTTTGACATTTAGAGTGCTCTGAATAGTAGATTTGCCTTTAGCCTGTAATGAAAAAAACAAGGCTTTTTTTTGTTACCAAGCTAAATTTTGTGTAGCAACTTTTGCCACTGAAAATTTAAATTGTCTATGAACGATCAGCAATACGAACATATATCTTTTAAATTTGCCCCCTTTTACTACTGCAGAAGGTTGTTGGACAGATTATACCACATAGATAGATAGTATGACTAAAATACAATTGATGCAATCGTGATTTTTGTTTTGATTAAGATCTTAACTATGTAATTTATTTTTACAATCGGATGTAGTTATACGATAACGTTCCAACCCACATGAGCTTGTCATTAAAATCTAAACTTTCTGTCGGCTGCAAAATTCATAATTTTTTATGTCAAACTCATGTGGGTTTAACGCTATCGCGTAACTATCGTTCCCTATGTTATTAACTCGACTATGATTACTGTCACAATGATCACTAGATACAGGCTTATTCTTATTCTCATATCAGTTTTTTAACTGTTTGCTAATAATAATAATATTTCAGCTGGACGGTAGCGAAGTAAATCTTCCAAAGCTATACCACGCAGTGGAACGTAATGGCGGCCTTAGTACCGTCATCCAGCGCAAGCGATGGGGTCGCGTCGCCGATGAGATGAAACTGAGCAAGCTGCAGCATCCTGAGAGGAAACTGGACCCGATCTACATGAGATATCTGCTGCCGTACGCCACGCTTTCCGATCGTAAGTATATTTAGAATGGGGACCTGGGTCCCCATTTCGTTAACGATAATATGGACCCAGGCCCACATTTCAAACATAATTATTTTATATCTTATGTTTTCTAAAAGGTTTGAACAAAAAAAATCACTTTTTATTTAATTATGATGAAAATGGTATTTTAACATTTTCAATTTTGGATCATGAACTTCAAAATTCTGTAAAAAAACTTTTATGAAACAGAAGCGTATTATGTTTTGTTAGATTGTTTACACGTTACTTTAATTAAATTAAATAAAAAATGGTACGTTTATCGCTTAACTTGGTCAAAAATTAGCAGTTAATTTTAAACTTTGGTTATTTTGCCCAAAATCACCAAAAATGTATAAAAAAACTAGTCAAGACTTCTTCAAAGACAACAATGGCTTGAACGGTTCTAAATGGTCTATACTTACTTCATCTTAAAACTTTGCATCGGTCTGTCGGGTTGTCATCAGTAAATGTCTCTAAGAAACATGATGTCTAAAATGAATGGAATTTATTGTTTTCACGTACTTAAATTTATTATACTAGGTGTTTTTGTGTCAATCTTAAAAAAAAAGTTTTATTTTATAATATTTATCAACGCAGTTTTCTTTATTATTAAAATCGATGACTTGGTTCCTAAGAACAGATCTTCGTATGTCTGAAGTTGCGGTTAAACTAAAAGAGCATTCGCTGTTCTAACCTCCCACTCTACGAAATTCGGTACACAAAACGTGATTGGTTGGAGAACAGCGAATGCTCTTTTAGTTTAACCGCACCTTTATATTATCAGACTTTCCCATACTGACCGATTTGACTGGGCCACCCTGTAAAGGTCGCAGTTACGAAGCTTAATTTGAATTCTGATTTGTCTGCAGAGGAGCGTCAAAACATAATGGCCGAAGTGGAGAAATGTTGGACCACGAAATACCAGCGAATGCTCGAGCGTGCTCGCAATCCGTTCCAGCGGCAGGAACGGTTGTTAGGCACCGAGTGCGAGTCGGAGTCCGATGACGAGGGCGAGGACAGCAACCTCGCGGGCGCACTGCATGAGGCCGAAGATTGTATCGTGCAAGGCCGCACTATGAATCTGGCCACTTTCAAAAAGGTAATTAAACATTGTTAACTATATATGACATTTGTGAAGCCGAGGATTGTATCGTGCAAGGCAGGACTATGAATCTGGCCACTTTCAAAAAGGTAATTAAACATTGTTAACTATATATGACATCTGTGAAGCCGAGGATTGTATCGTGCAAGGCAGGACTATGAATCTGGCCACTTTTTAAAAGGTAACGTTTAAAAATTGTAATAGGCATGATGGCAAGTCAAATCAGCATCTTTTTTCGAACTGTCAAAACGATCACCACTATGGAATTTTATATGAAATACACAAATGACGTCACGTTTGAGTACTGCCAAATGACGTACTCTTTTAAGTTCTTTTCAATTTATTAAATAGAAGTTCTGTGCATAAATTACTGCAATCTACATCTTAGTAATAATTTCTTCCTGTATTATGTCGTGCATAAAGTTAAATAATTTATTCTAACTACTATTGGTAAACCGGTTAAATATTTTTTGTCACTTTATTTTTTCGTACGATAGCTTTTTATGAGTAGAATGTATGATGGTTTTAAGTTCGTAATAAAACCAAGATTGTGGTCTGAAAGCGCGTAATTTTGGAATAGGTTGGTAGTGTTAGGACCACGAAAATAAGCACGTTTGATGTCAAGTTGCGGAATAATGGCCAGAATACAATACAATATTGTTATGCTTTTCCTTTTATTTTAACATAAAATTTGCATTTGATTCATCGTCATATTTAGGTTATCGTTTTTTCGGTGGACATACCTAAAGTTAAGGAATTCCTGTACTCATTTTGGGATAAAATAATTGGCGTTACAACTAGGTTCCCCGTTCTATAGCCCTATTCAATCAAATTGTAATATATATTTATAAAAGCTGTTAACTTTTGACCACTGAGTGGACAACTTTTGTTTTTCGGACTGACAATGACCCACTGCATCTTATCTGGGTGTCAATTAATCGTGCCCTGTACTGTCAGATCGCGACCTCCCTGATGGACGCCCACTTCGAGCCGAGCAAGCAGCCCCCGGCGGCCGGAGACGTGGAGAAGGCCTACTGGCGCGCCGTGCTACTCGGCACTGAGCACATCGGTATGACGCCATCTTGTTTATTGTAGACGTCCCCGATGGATGTCCACTGCAGCAAGCAGCCGCCGGCCACGTAGAGGAGCTTTTTACACTTATAGGAACACCCAATTAGCGAGAAATTAAAAAAACTTTATTTTTTGTCGCGTTTGTAACGACAATTAAGAACAACAACTAATTAAACACTAAATTTCAATAAAAAAACTGTTTGGGTTTTAGTTTTATAAACTATTTATATCGATATTATAATATAAAAACGACGATCAAGCTTAAATTCCTACTTCATACATAATCGTACTTCATTGTAGTTATGGACCAGGCTCCAATTAGAGTACATTGTGCATCTAGGGAGGTAAGTACGGTATTACTAACGAGTGTTAGAAGCCCGACGCCGTAGGCGAGGCGGAGGGCTTTTAATGACTCGAGTTATCAGAGAAAAATATGATATTAATACCTTCAGAAAACTTTACATAGCCTATTGAGCTTACCGTGGGACTAAGTTGATTTCTGTAAGGATAATTTTTTTTTAATATATTTATTTACCAAAAAAAACAAGAACACAAAAATAACATTTTTAGTACAGATGGTTCCTTTTTAGGGTTCCGTAGCCAAAATGGCAAAAACGGAACCCTTATAGATTCGTCATGTCCGTCTGTCCGTCTGTCCGTCTGTCCGTCTGTCACAGCCGATTTACTCGGAAACTATAAATGCTACAGTAACGAAATTTGGTAAGGATATGTGTTGTATGAACCGCTACAGGATTATGATACTAAATTGTAAAAAAAACCATTGGGGTGGGGGCCCTCCATACATGTAACTGAGGGATACATTTTTTTTTTAGTTGTACATAAGCGTGTGGGGTATTAATAGAAAGGTCTTTGAAAATGATACGAAGGTTTATACATCAAATTTTTATTTAAGCAAATCGTTTTCGAGATATCAGCTCTCAAAGTCTGAAAAATGTGTCCCCCCCCTCTATTTTTTAAACTACGCAATATAAAATTCTGAAAAAAATATATGTTATGCTCATTAATAAACACTATCAATGATTTTTGGTTTGATTAAATTATCTCCTATAGTTTTTGAGGTAGGTTGATTTAACAGTTTTTTTTAAATAATAAATTGATAATGGTACGGAACCCTTTGCGCGCGAGTCCGACTCGCACTTGGCCGGTTTTTTAGGCTCTAGAGCGAGGAGTCCAAAACTTTGGAGGGCCATCTGCACTAAAAAAACGTCGTTCGAGACACGTGCAAAAACGAAATTCGTAACTCGTGTCGATTTAAAACACTCCCTATACGTATCGGTCGTGTTTTAAAACATCGCCACTAGTTTCGAATTTCATGTTTTTCGCACTTGTATCGTAATGTACCATTCAGTGAACCCCACACTAGACATTTGCATAACAGATTACAAAGTCAGATGTCCCAAGATATTGATTATTATATTTATATTATAATTATTTGTGCAGTGGCGAACACGGCGTCAATAGACACGGGCGAAGAAGGGTACGGGTTTCCAAAGGACCCGCTAGCGGAGTATGGCACACATCCCTGGAACCTGAAGGTAACTTTGCATTGACCGCTTAAGGCCCAATGTCCATTATAATGCCCCTGCGACCATATATAACATGGACGTCTAACACCAGTGGTCTATTTCTCGAAAGCTTGTAACTTGTAATACAAGCGGAAGTCCCTATCTAATTAATAGTGTTAAAAAGTGACTTCCACTTGTATTACAAGTTACATGCTTTTGAGAAACGGGCCCCAGCTCTAAACCTCTAAAATGCCCCTAACACAATTGTTCAATTGTGCCAAGATGGGCAGGACATAGCGCTTTTCTTAACACCGCGCATATTTCAGCGCAACATCGTTGACAAATGTTTATAGAATATAGCCAATCTGAACTTTGATGGACCAATCACAACTATTTTTAAACGACGGTTTTAGTTTTTATAGGTTGATATTGAAATTCATTACCGTGATGCATTGAAGAGGGGGTTAGGTTAGGTTAGGTTATAGTTCGTGAAATATAAATTGGTAACTTTCTACCTACATTATAGTAAAAATAAACATTCAATTTATATTTCTCGAAGTATACGCTTGTCAAGTAAAATCATACATACATATTTCAAACATATTTAAATATTTAACGACTTACTCAGGTAATTTAAGTCTATAAATTGCTCGACATGTTTCGATCCATTTAGAGGATCCTCATCATGGATTTCCGTAACCAAAGCCCGACGTGTACTGCGGTACCTGGTATTGTTTCTTCTTCTTCTTCTACCTAGCGTTATCCCGGCCTTTGCCAGGGTCCGCTTTCCTGCTACATTTCCTCCATTTTGTGCGATCCTGGGCATCTTCTACTGTAAGCCCATTCACACTCATGTCAGCCTTCACGACATCAAGCCATAGCTTCTTTGGTCTGCCGCGGGGTCGGTAAGGTCCGACCGAGACCTATATTTGAGTCTCGGCCGAGACCGAGACCGAGACTTGGTAGAAAGGATAAAAGACGTATAAATTACAAAAAATCCCTAGCAAATACCTATAGTAAGTCCAACGTCAATCTAAATACAGCAATTTTTTTTTGATATTTTCTTTTTTTGAATTTTTTTTATATAGGTAGGTACAGTCAGGGAATTTAATTTCCTACCCATTTCGTAGAAATGTTGTTAGGCATTCACGATGCATTAAGGTCGAAATTTTAATTTTAGTATTTATGTGTCAATACCCATTATTTGTCAGTGTCACTGCACGTCACATAGAACCTCTTTACGAAGTTATTTACTTTACTAATAAATAATTACTTAAACACATGGCAGATGCTGTCAGTGTCAGTCGAGAAAATTGTGAAATTATTGTGAGCGCAAATGTTAGAGTTACACCAGGAAGGAGTAGGAATTCATGAAATAACACGTTAGTTAAATGTGATTAGGAACACTGCTCGCCGTTGGGTACGGCGATACAATGCTGAAGGAAACCTTATTGATCAAAGGCAAAATAACCATGGCCCGCTAGCATTAGCCGAAGACCAACGCCGATTAATGCGACGTCAATATAATTTGGATGGCTCTACGACAACAGGACGGTTTGCAGAAATGTTTGACGTTCACCCTAGAACAATAAGGAATTGCCTACATGCAATGGATTTTCATTACAGGCGGCCTGCGAAAAAAATTGCATTGACCGAGGCTCATAAAGCAGCGCGACATCACTTCGCCCGTCAGTAATTAAATCTTGACTAGACATCTACAGCATTTTCCAGGTCTCAAACCGGAAGATTACATTTGTGGCGTGGTCATTCGCGATCTTGGTGGATACACGTGTTTTTAATTGAATTTTTTATGACTATTGTGTTAATTTGTTGCGTTGAAAACTTTTTTTTAATAAACACCCTGGTCAAGTGATTGATTAAATAAGATTGAATGAGATAAAATAGTGTTATTGTTATAAATAATATATGTTATGAATAAAGAACGTCCGTTATGCTTTTATTGAATTATCACTTTAGTCAATTATGTTAGTTTATCGACAGAAACATTTTGCTTTCAGCCTATATATCGGCACCAGCGGCCCTACCGCGAACTTTGAAATCCGCAAATTTCGAGAATTTGTCTCTCACTCTCTAATGACGCCTTCGTTAGAGTGACAGAGAAAAATGATCGATCGAATTTCGTAGTTCGCGGTAGTAGATCAGTGTCTGGATTCGTCGACAATCAAAAAATTAAACTTTGATTCCGAGTTCCCGACTCATTCAAATATAGCAAGACTGAAAGCGATAGAAATATATTTTGTTAGATTTTTGATTACTGTCATCCATTTTTAGCAGTGCCTTGACGTTTTACAGTTCCCCATGTCAACGTTCTTATTCATATCAGTTGCCTAGTAACACAAACGAATGCGTCTGATATCTCAAAGTAACGTTGTGCTTAGTAGATAGCTCTTATGATGACTGTTTGCTATACGATATTGATCCTTAGGTGGGTAGGAATTTAAATTCCCCGACTGTACCCCAAAAAACGGTGTTCGAATTTTAGGTATTTTTATCGACACCAATAAAATCGCAGTAATTGCGCGAGATGGCGTCAAGCTCGCCAATTACAGCTCATTATGAATCTCGGCTACGGCCGAGAGTTCCGGCTATTTTTGGCCGAGAGCCGAGAGGGATATCTCGGCTCAATTTTTGGTCGAGAATGCCGAGACCGAGATCTCGGTCGGACCTTAGGGGTCGGGGGGCGTCAAGGGCTAGGTTAAGGCATATGTTTCCTACGTAGTCAGGTGGCCTACGACAAACGTGACCAAACCACCATTGTTTATTGCAAATAAATGAAGGGATGTTTACAAAAACAACATAACTACATTGAGCATAACTTTACAGAAGAGCGATAAAACTAAATTCCTATTTAAATAATTTTCATTAAAGCTTAATATTCAGAAGCGGTAAAGATTTATAACCACTAAGTTAAGATTACCCGTATTTGTGTTTCGGCTCATTACTTTTTTGGAAAAAATAAAATAAGCCTTGCCACTTACGTTGTTTTTGTAAAATTTTGAGTTTTTGTGCAAAAGTTGATGCACATTTTTGGAAAATGATTTTTGTTTTAATTGTCGTATACGCTAATATTCCCCATTTTATAAGTCGATTTAGAATATGGTTTACTCTGAGTATTCATGCTGCAGTTTTATTCGACACTTTTTAGTGCATTTTAGTATGGGAAATAAAATATTTTAAATTTTTTTGCCAAACGGGAAAGTTTTTAGACAATTTTTTTTCACATTCTGTAGCTCCTTTGATGAACATTGACAAAAACTCAAATTCGGAAAAAATGCTAGTTATGTTGTTATTGTACAGATGTAGTGAGAAATGACTTGCCTTCGGAAACGTTCATTAAAGTCATGCTGTTTCAGTCTATCTCACTGAGACTGACAGTAATAGCTGTCATGCTACTTCAGTCAGACTCGGTGACACTGCCTGAAACAGCATGTGTTTACGAACGTTTCCGAAGACAAGTAATAAGAATAAGAATAATTTATTGAATAATTAAACGAATTAACAATAATCACAAAGATATCCCAAGAGTCTCAAACTAGGCTGAGCCTGTATCTTGAGACTCAAAAGTCAGTTAATAGGTAACACAAAGTTGAAGTATAAAATTAGATTAATAAATAAATAATTAAGATAATTTGTGTAAGACGTGTGTGAGTGTGAATGTGTAAGTGTGTGTGTTAGTGTAAGTAGTCAACCCTTCTAAAACATGTTGTTAAAATTTCTTCTGTATCATCATAAGAGAGTGTTATAAACCATTTCTTTCTACATCTCACTACATCTGTAAACGATTCTTTCAATGATTCTTATTCTTATCGACTATCGCAGGTATTAGCCCGGAACCCAAACAACGTGCTGCGCTACCTGGGCCCAGTGCTGGGCGTGACCGTGCCCACGCTGCACCTCAGCATGGTCTTCAGTACCTCCTGCTGGCACCGCGACCCGCACGGGCTGCCGTGGACCGAGTACATGCATAGCGGCGCTGAGAAGATATGGTAAGGTCCCTATACCAGGCCTGTCCGACTATCGCAGGTGTTAGCCCGGAACCCGACAACGTGACAACAACTCCAATAGTAATAATAAAAATAACAACGCTTGTTTAGACCTGTTTAATCCGCACTTTGCCACGTTTAAGAGATGCTTGGCCGACATCCTCTTTCCCCCTTGAAACTTGTCGAATGGAATATCACCTGTAATTTTGATTTCTAGTAACTTAACGTTAGTCTCAGTCAACTATGTTTTTTTTTACCAGATGTTGATACTTTTTGTCTTAATAGTAACCTGACTGTGTTACACAATGTGATGTGTGCGGTCGGCTCTAGAAGTATGTTAGGGGTTTTGTTCTAATACCTTACACAGTCGTTTCTGAATTTGTACGAACACATATTGTTAAAGGTGACTGTACGCACATACCTACTATGTATTACTAACCTTATGGAAATTAGTTATTTTTGCGCTTATTTGTAACTCATGTTGTGTACACTTACTTTGGATCTCGTGCTAGCATATATGCCATTTGATGCTTACTTGTTAAATCTTTATTGTACGATGTCTGTTTGGTGTACCAAATAAACAAAAAGCCCTTAGAGGAAGTGGCAGTTCTGTTAGACGATTGTGGCCTTTCCGGGAACGCTGTTTGTAGGTGGCCCTTAAAGGAAGTGGCCCATTTGGGAAGTGGCCCTAAAATACATGTGGCCGTAAGTGACCGGACCCCAACAACGTGCTGCGCTACCTCGGCCCAGTGCTGGGCGTGACCGTGCCCACGCTGCACCTCAGCATGGTCTTCAGTACCTCCTGCTGGCACCGCGACCCGCACGGGCTGCCGTGGACCGAGTACATGCATAGCGGCGCTCAGAAGATATGGTAAGGTCCCTATACCAGGCCTGTCCGACTATCGCAGCAGTGTTATTCTCTAAGGAAACCGCCTTGCTGTCAGCGCTGCGTCAGTGCTGCGGCAGCGTCGAGCCTAAAAATGGTATTCACTAATGTACTTTAAACGACACTAGTGCTCTGCGACGAATGCATAGCGGCGCTGAGAAGATATGGTAAGGTCCCTATACCAGGCCTGTCCTACTATCGCAGGTGTTAGCCCGGAACCCAACAACGTGACAATAACAACAACAACTCCTATAGTAATAATAGTAATACTAAAAATAAAAATAACAACGCTTGTTTAGACCTGTTTAATCCGCACTTTGCCAAGTTTAAGAGATGCTTGGCCGACGTCCTCTTTCCCCCTTGAAACTTGTCGAATGGAATATCACCTGTAATTTTGATTTCTAGTAGCTTAACGTTAGTCTCATTCAACTATGTTTTTTTTACCAGATGTTGATACTTTTTGTCTTGATAATAACCTGACTGTGTTACACAATGTGATGTGTGCGGTCGGCTCTAGAAGTATGTTAGGGGTTTTGTTCTAATACCTTACACAGTGGTTTCTGAATTTGTACGAACACATATTGTTAGAGGTGACTGTACGCACATACCTACTATGTATTACTAACCTTATGGAAATTAGTTATTTTTGCGCTTATTTGTAACTCATGTTGTGTACACTTACTTTGGATCTCGTGCTAGCATATATGCCATTTGATGCTTACTTGTTAAATCTTTATTGTACGATGTCTGTTTGGTGTACCAAATAAACAAAAAGCCCTTAGAGGAAGTGGCAGTTCTGTTAGACGATTGTGGCCTTTCCGGGAAAGCTGTTTGTAGGTGGCCCTTAAAGGAAGTGGCCCATTAGGGAAGTGGTCCTACAGAATACTTGGCCCTAAAATACATGTGGCCGTAAGTGACCGGACCCCAACAACGTGCTGCGCTACCTGGGCCCAGTGCTGGGCGTGACCGTGCCCACGCTGCACCTCAGCATGGTCTTCAGTACCTCCTGCTGGCACCGCGACCCGCACGGGCTGCCGTGGACCGAGTACATGCATAGCGGCGCTGAGAAGATATGGTAAGGTCCCTATACCAGGCCTGTCCTACTATCGCAGCAGTGTTATTCTCTAAGGAAACCGCCTTGCTGTCAGCGCTGCGTCAGTGCTGCGGCAGCGTCGAGCCTAAAAATGGTATTCACTAATGTACTTTAAACGACACTAGTGCTCGGCGACGAATGCGGCGTGAGCTGGAACTACACTGCGTCGAGGACGTTTAATGTATGAACTTCGTATTCTCTAACGAAAAACAGCGACGAACTCGACCACAACTTCGCTCACAGCCTCGATTCATAATGTCAAATAAAACAGCTAGGATTTTAGACAAGGCTGTCTCGATGTCGAGCTCGTTTACGAACGCAGCGTCGAATGTGTGAATAAGAGAATAGCATAGCTGAACGGCCTCTTTATAAAATGGATATCTTTACGAAGAAGGTTATCATATGATCTAAAGTGGCGGCCATAAGAGGAATAGGCCATTTGAGGTGGTGGACTTATGGGGAAGAGGCCTTTAGAGAACTGTGGCCTTTCGGGGATATTGTATGTAAGTGGCCCTTAAAGGAAGTGGCAGTTCTGTTAGACGATTGTGGCCTTTCCGGGAAAGCTGTTTGTAGGTGGCCCTTAAAGGAAGTGGCCCATTAGGGAAGTGGTCCTACAGAATACTTGGCCTTAAAATACATGTGGCCGTAAGTGACCGGATCCCAACAACGTGCTGCGCTACCTCGGGCCAGTGCTGGGCGTGACCGTGCCCACGCTGCACCTCAGCATGGTCTTCAGTACCTCCTGCTGGCACCGCGACCCGCACGGGCTGCCGTGGACCGAGTACATGCATAGCGGCGCTCAGAAGATATGGTAAGGTCCCTATACCAGGCCTGTCCTACTATCGCAGGTGTTAGCCCGGAACCCAACAACGTGACAATAACAACAATAACAACTCCTATAGTAATAATAGTAATAATAAAAATAACAACGCTTGTTTAGACCTGTTTAATCCGCACTTTGCCAAGTTTAAGAGATGCTTTGCCGACATCCTCTTTCCCCCTTGAAATTTGTCGAATGGAATATCACCTGTAATTTTGATTTCTAGTAGCTTAACGTTAGTCTCATTCAACTATGTTTTTTTTTACCAGATGTTGATACTTTTTGTCTTAATAGTAACCTGACTGTGTTACACAATGTGATGTGTGCGGTCGGCTTTAGAAGTATGTTAGGGGTTTTGTTCTAATACCTTACACAGTCGTTTCTGAATTTGTACGAACACATATTGTTAGAGGTGACTGTACGCACATACCTACTATGTATTACTAACCTTATGGAAATCAGTTATTTTTGCGCTTATTTGTAACTCATGTTGTGTACACTTACTTTGGATCTCGTGCTAGCATATATGCCATTTGATGCTTACTTGTTAAATCTTTATTGTACGATGTCTGTTTGGTGTACCAAATAAACAAAAATTAAAAAAAATAAAACAACGTGGGAAGAGGCCTTTAGAGAACTGTGGCCTTTCGGGGATATTGTATGTAAGTGGCCCTTAAAGGAAGTGGCAGTTCTGTTAGACGATTGTGGCCTTTCCGGGAAAGCTGTTTGTAGGTGGCCCTTAAAGGAAGTGGCCCATTAGGGAAGTGGTCCTACAGAATACTTGGCCCTAAAATACATGTGGCCGTAAGTGACCGGAACCCAACAACGTGTTGCGCTACCTCGGGCCAGTGCTGGGCGTGACCGTGCCCACGCTGCACCTCAGCATGGTCTTCAGTACCTCCTGCTGGCACCGCGACCCGCACGGGCTGCCGTGGACCGAGTACATGCATAGCGGCGCTGAGAAGATATGGTAAGTTTCCGTGCTCATCATCATCATATTCAGCCGTTATTCGCCCACTGCTGAGCATAGGCCTCTCTTCTTGTACGCCGCCGGTCCCGGTCCTGAGCTAACCTCATCCAAAAGTGACCCGTATTCTTCCGAATATCGTCCACCCATCGAGCGGTCGGACGCCCTGCGCTTCTCCCATTTGAAAGCGGCCACCAATCCGTTAACATTTTGGTTCACCTGTCAAACTGTCTAACTGGACGAGAATATATGCATCGGGGCTCGTAATAAATTGAAAAGAACTTAAGAGTAGGTCATTTGACAGTACACAAACGTGACGTCACTTTTGAGTATTTCATATAAAATTCCATAGCGGTGATCGTTTTGACATTTCGAAAAAAGATGCTGATTTGACTTGCCAGTCATCATGTCTATTTATTATAATAATGATAATATTATTTATATTATAAATATTGGATGTCATATACCAAAGAAAAAACGTCCAAGATCACCAACGTCCGAGGTGGGAATCGAACCCACGTACTCAGCTTTCGCGGCTGATGCCTGCACCGCTCGGCCACTCGGTCTTAGCAACCATCAGTCAATTTTCTCGGGTATATGCAATCCCTTACAAGGCGAGGTCTTTGACTATTCTCTAATCTAGTAATTGGAGTTCGAGGCCAACGAAACTACGACAGATGCATTATTGTCAAATCTGTCAAAGTCTCTTATGTCATTGTCAAATAAAGTTTTCAGGTTTCCACAACCTTTTTGTTATTTTATTTATTTATTTAAAATAATTCCTAATAAAAACATTACATACCTGTGTAAAGTTTGTACGCCTTTTTGTTTAATATGGCTGTCACAACTAGGATTTTCTTAAAAACACGTAAATACCTAGAAACTTTTCTTTTCTCTTAACTAACATTGATATGACAAAATTTTCTTGTAAAGAACTTAAAATGATAAGAGCCAACGTTTCAAAGCCTATTTTAAAAAGAAGTTGAATTACCAGTGAACACATACGACAGCGTGCCATATTTGTTAAGATAGTAGGTATGGTTAAATTACTAAGCAGTATTAGTACTATACTATTACTAAGCAGTTTTAATCCGTAATATGGTGTTAAAAAGGCCTCTCGGCTTTTATGGGAGTGTACTCGATTTTTACCCAGGACTCAGGAGGATAAGTGATGAAGCAGACAAATAAAAAATAAAATACATAAAATGCTTTCATTTTACATTTCCAAATTTCTTTCCCATAATTTTAACCCGTAATAAGGCACCCCTGCCTTATTACGGGTTAAAACTGCTTAGTAATAGTATAGTCTAGTACTTATACTGCTTAGTAATTTAACCATACCTACTACCTTTTAATTTATGTGTAGTTAAATTGCCGTACCAAATGTTATTAACACCTGAGGTGATACCAGCGCAATACCAACTTTGTTACTAATAATTGCGGATAATTAAGTTTTTATTAAAATATCTTATATTTACGTGAAAATAAGTAAATAATATTGTTTTTATAAATTAAAGTATTAAAATTACCAATAAATAACGTATCTCAACGTCTGTTTTTAGAAAATAAGGATTTACTATTGTAAGAACATTTCATTGTTGTGGCAATATTTTCGTAGATTCTTTGGCCTCGAACTCCAGTTACTAGATTATTAAATAACATTCGTATTTTTTTGGCTAAGGAGTTCCCATAATTATGTCAATTTAAAAGTTTTGTTTAAGTTTTGCACCCACAGTTCCGACCCCTATTTACGATTCTAAAACGAAGTTGTAAATGTGTTATTTGATATTTGGGTCATTTGCAGAAAAAGTGTACCTTTTAATTTTTTTTGCGATCATGGACTGTAATACTTCATTTTAATCTGCATCGTGCAGAATTTTTAGTTATGATACAAAAAAAAAATGTCCCTAATGTCACGAAAATAAGTATGTAAATTGAGATTACTCAGTTAAGTTACTCCCATACCAAATGTATGAAACGAAATGTAACGAAACTGATAAAAAAAATCTGTTTGTTACAGAATTTTTCATACCTTTACAATCTCAATTTACATACTTATTTTCAGGACATTAAAAGGCACACTTTTTCTGCAAATGACCCATTTTTCAAATTTAAATAACCTCCTAGGTACGGCATCCCCCGCGACGAGAGCGCGAATTTCCGCCGCGCGGTCGAGACCCTCTGCCCCGCCTACTGCCAAAACAAGTCCATCTGGCTCGCGTCCGAGATCACTATGGTCCCGCCCAACATCCTGAGCGAACATGGCGTGAAATTGTCCAGACTGCAGCAGAAACCTGGCGAATACGTCATGGTGTTTCCTGAAGCCCATTCCTGTTCGATCACCACTGGATTTGGGATATCGGAGAGTGTGTACTTCGCTTCTAACGCGTGGCTGTCTGATGTTTACAAGCTCTTCCAGGTATGGCTTGTTACTAACAGGTTTTTATCTCTGTCAGTCTTTATATAGAGCCATGTTGTCTAGATAGCAAAGACCAGAGGGAAAATGCTCGGTCTTTTCACAAGCACACTTTTCTATTACCACTGGATTTGGGATATCGGAGAGCGTTTAGTTCGCGCCAACGCGTTCCAACGCGTGTTTACCTGATGTCTACAAATTGTTCGCAGCCGCTAGGTATTGTTATTTCCTTTCTGTCTTTTCAATATTTATCTGTATGAGCGAAATGGACAAACAATACTTAGCGGGTTGCTAAGTTAGGGTCTCAACAAACCAATCGACGCGGAGTCGGCTTTCGCCGAGTGTTTTACACCACACTATTCGCATTTAGCCGATCGACCGTCTCCGCGGTTGAACACCTGCGTTAAGCAGTCTCATCCTCCTTGCGGCCGTAGAAACGCTCGATCGCCTGCGGTAGCAGTTGTAAAGCGGCGGTCGGCTCTCCCGTGCTCCGTCCTGCCGTCGAGACGTCAGACAGCACGCGTACAGCCGCCGAGTCCGACGAACAGTTAGATAGGACAGCGGGTGATCGGCAATCGTAAATCTCATTTTTGGAGACTAGTTGTTAGAAACTAGTTTGAAATTGAACAGACGTGTATGATTACGACAGTATTACTTCGTGTTGTCAGATCTATTGCAGATTTTAATGTGGGTAATAATTCAAATGAATAAATACAAACGCATCAGTAGCTACTTCGGCCGTCATCGGCTCTTTTCAGCCGTCGTCAGCTATGTTCGGCCGTCGAAGACGCTGAACGGCTTCCGCCAGCTCTGACCGGCCCTTATCGCAGGTACTCGGCCGTGATCGGAGCCGATCAACTCTTTCCGGCACCGTACGGCGGTATTAGGAGATTTACGAATGCGAACGTGTGCGTTAGGCTGCAAACGGGGTCGTACGAATGCGAACAGCTTTACGGCAAAACGCCGTTTTCCCGTCGAAAGACGTCGTTTCGCGTGAGCCGAGCCGATTTACGATGTCCTCGCTCTTATTGCGTTGACATAAAGCTTTTTCCGTACGCGATTAGCCGAAACGGCGTCGACTAGTTTGGTGAGACCCTTAAACGTTTATGAATATGGGGTATCTCTAATTCACCAAATAGTCCCTACGAAAGAACAGCGCTGGCTGAAAAGCCAACATCATGCCGAGTAGGGCTCATTTCATGACACTAACTGTATTTGTATGGCTTTAGTTCTGTAAAGGTCTAACTGTCATGACTAATGTTTTGTGTTAATATATATCATCTGTACAGGAACTGCGGAACAGCTGCGAGCCGACCATGTTCTCCCTAGAGCAGTTACTCCTAAACGGCAGCGGCGAAGAGAGCGCGCCGTCACAAGTGCTGTCCGTGCTGGCCACGCTGATCAACGCCGAGCTGGAGCACCGCCGCGCGCTGGACCAGCGGGGGCTCAAGGTAGGCCTTCCTGGTGGTACACCCTTCTGTGGGCCTTTGTAGCTCTTCGGGACTGCAATCTACATAGGTCTTCGGGAGACTCTTCTACAGAGCCGTCGTGGTGGGCAAGGTTAGTGTCTTCCTGGTGGTACACCCTTCTGTGTGCCTTTGTAGCTCTTCGGGACTGCAATCTACATAGGTCTTCGGGAGACTCTTCTACTGAGCGGTCGTGGTGGGCAAGGTTAGTGTCTTCCTGATGGTAGACCCTTCTGTGTGCCTTTGTAGCTCTTCGGGACTTCACTCTACATAGGTCTTCGGGAGACTCTTCTACAGAGCGCTCGTGGTGGGCTAGGTTAGTGTCTTCCTGATGGTAGACCCTTCTGTGTGCCTTTGTAGCTCTTCGGGACTTCACTCTACATAGGTCTTCGGGAGACTCTTCTACAGAGCCGTCGTGGTGGACTCTAAAACCTGTGTAGCCTTATAGGTCTTCGGGAGAACTTCATGTGGAATGAACCAGAGCGGTCTTGGTAGCGCCTCTGGCCCTGTGTAGTTTTGGTAATAGCGCGTTTGATGTATGATGTGTAATCTTGTAGGTCTTCGGAAGAAACTTCTATAGAGCGGTCGTGGTGGAATTCTTTGGGGCTTAAGGTCAGTGCCTTGGGTTTGATCTAGTCTTTCAGTAAAGTATCCAAGGGAGAAAATATCTGAAAAAAGACGTCATCATATCAAACCTTCAGACAGGATCAGTTTAGCTACCAGGGGCCCACTTGTAGACATGTAGCAACTGCTGAACTAGGACAAGTGTCCTTTAACACATTAGAGTAATAACTCCTAAACGGCAGCGGCGAAGAGAGCGCGCCGTCACAAGTGCTGTCCGTGCTGGCCACGCTGATCAACGCCGAGCTGGAGCACCGCCGCGCGCTGGACCAGCGGGGGCTCAAGGTAGGCCTTCCTGGTGGTACACCCTTCTGTGTGCCTTTGTAGCTCTTCGGGACTTCAATCTACATAGGTCCTCGGGAGACTCTTCTACAGAGCCGTCGTGGTGGGCAAGGTTAGTGTCTTCCTGATGGTAGACCCTTCTGTGTGCCTTTGTAGCTCT
This sequence comes from Thaumatotibia leucotreta, assembly GCA_025490895.1. Taxonomy (NCBI): domain Eukaryota; kingdom Metazoa; phylum Arthropoda; class Insecta; order Lepidoptera; family Tortricidae; genus Thaumatotibia; species Thaumatotibia leucotreta. The sequence continues at coordinate 20,126 of JALPQI010008609.1, forward strand.
TCGGGACTGCAATCTACACAAGTCTTTGGGAGACCTTTCAACAAAGCGGTCGTGGTGGGCAAGGTTTGTGTCTTCCTGATGGGATGGTAGACCCGACTGTGTAGCTTTGTAGGTCTTCATGAGAATCTCACTCTAAATAGGTCTTCGGGAGACCGTCCTACAGAGCGGTCGTGGTGAAATTCTTTGGGGATTAAGGTTAGTGCGTTCTGTCTCAGTGTCTACCATCAGTGGTAGGCTCTGAAATCTGTGTAACTTTGTAGGTCTTCGGGATTTCACTCTACATTGGTTTTCGGAAGATCCTTCTACAGAGCGGTCGTGGTGGAATTCTTTGTGGCTGAAGATCAATGCCTTAGTGTCAGTAAAGTATCCAAGGGAGAAAATATCTGAAATTGCATATGGTGCGGTAAAAAGACGTCATCATATTAAATCTTCAGACAGGATCAGTTTAGCTACCAGGGGCCCATGACTTGTAGACACGTCGGAACTGCTGAAGAACAAGGGTCCTTTAACACCCTAGAGTAATATCTCCTAACCGGCAGCGGCGAAGAGAGCGCGCCGTCACAAGTGCTGTCCGTGCTGGCCACGCTGATCAACGCCGAGCTGGAGCACCGCCGCGCGCTGGACCAGCGGGGGCTCAAGGTAGGCCTTCCTGGTGGTACACCCTTCTGTGTGCCTTTGTAGCTCTTCGGGACTTCACTCTACATAGGTCTTCGGGAGACTCTTCTACAGAGCCGTCGTGGTGGACTCTAAAACCTGTGTAGCCTTTAGGTCTTCGGGAGAACCTCATGTGGAATGAACCAGAGCGGTCTTAGGAGCGCGTCTGTCCCTGTGTAATCTTGGTAGTAGCGCGTTTGATGTATCAATCTGTGTTATCTTCTAGGTCTTCGGAAGAAACTTCTATAGAGCAGTCGTGGTGGAATTCTTTGGGGCTTAAGGTCAGTGCCTTGGGTCTGATCTAGTCTTTCAGTAAAGTATCCAAGGGAGAAAATATCTGAAAAAAGACGTCATCATATTAAACCTTCAGACAGGATCAGTTTAGCTACCAGGGGCCCACTTGTAGACACGTCGGAACTGCTGAACTAAGACAAGTGTCCTTTAACACATTAGAGTAATAACTCCTAAACGGCAGCGGCGAAGAGAGCGCGCCGTCACAAGTGCTGTCCGTGCTGGCCACGCTGATCAACGCCGAGCTGGAGCACCGCCGCGCGCTGGACCAGCGGGGGCTCAAGGTAGGCCTTCCTGGTGGTACACCCTTCTGTGTGCCTTTGTAGCTCTTCGGGACTTCACTCTACATAGGTCTTTGGGAGACTCTTCTACAGAGCCGTCGTGGTGGGCAAGGTTAGTGTCTTCCTGATGGTAGACCCTTCTGTGTGCCTTTGTAGCTCTTCGGGACTTCACTCTACATAGGTCTTCGGGAGACTCTTCTACAGAGCCGTCGTGGTGGGCAAGGTTAGTGTCTTCCTGATGCTAGACCCTTCTGTGTGCCTTTGTAGCTCTTCGGGACTTCAATCTACATTGGTCTTCGGGAGACTCTTCTACTGAGCGGTCGTGGTGGACTCTAAAACCTGAGTAGCCTTAATAGGTCTTCGGGAGAACCTCATGTGGAATGAACCAGAGCGGTCTTGGTAGCGCGTCTGTCCCTGTGTAGTCTTGGTAGTAGCGCGTTTGATGTATGATGTGTAATCTTGTAGGTCTTCGGAGGAAACTTCTATAGAGCGGTTGTGGTGGAATTCTTTGGGACCTTGGGTCTGAGCTAGTCTTTCAGTAAAGTATCCAAGGGAGAAAATATCTGAAATTACATATGGTGCGGTAAAAAGACGTCATCGTATTAAACCTTCAGACAGGATCAGTTTAGCTACCAGGAGCCCACTTGTAGACACGTCGGAACAGCTGAACTAAGACAAGTGTCCTTTAACACATTAGAGTAATAACTCCTAACCGGCAGCGGCGAAGAGAGCGCGCCGTCACAAGTGCTGTCCGTGCTGGCCACGCTGATCAACGCCGAGCTGGAGCACCGCCGCGCGCTGGACCAGCGGGGGCTCAAGGTAGGCCTTCCTGGTGGTACACCCTTCTGTGTGCCTTTGTAGCTCTTCGGGACTTCAATCTACATAGGTCTTCGGGAGACTCTTCTACAGAGCCGTCGTGGTGGGCAAGGTTAGTGTCTTCCTGGTGGTACACCCTTCTGTGTGCCTTTGTAGCTCTTCGGGACTTCACTCTACATAGGTCTTCGGGAGACTCTTCTACAGAGCCGTCGTGGTGGGCAAGGTTAGTGTCTTCCTGATGGTAGACCCTTCTGTGTGCCTTTGTAGGTCTTCGGGACTGCAATCTACATAGGTCTTCGGGGGACTCTTCTACTGAGCCGTCGTGGTGGACTCTAAAACCTGTGTAGCCTTATAGGTCTTCGGGAGACTCTTCTACTGAGCGGTCGTGGTGGACTCTAAAACCTGTGTAACCTTATAGGTATTCGGGAGAACTTCATGTGGAGTGAACCAGAGCGGTCTTGACTTGCGTTGTAGACTCTTCTGTGTGCCTTTGTAGGTCTTCGGGACTTCAATCTACATAGGTCTTCGGGAGACTCTTCTACAGAGCCGTCGTGGTGGGCAAGGTTAGTGTCTTCCTGATGGTAGACCCTTCTGTGTGCCTTTGTAGCTCTTCGGGACTTCACTCTACATAGGTTTTCGGGAGACTCTTCTACAGAGCCGTCGTGGTGGGCAAGGTTAGTGTCTTCCTGGTGGTACACCCTTCTGTGTGCCTTTGTAGCTCTTCGGGACTTCACTCTACATAGGTCTTCGGGAGACTCTTCTACAGAGCCGTCGTGGTGGGCAAGGTTAGTGTCTTCCTGATGGTAGACCCTTCTGTGTGCCTTTGTAGCTCTTCGGGACTTCAATCTACATAGGTCTTCGGGAGACTCTTCTACAGAGCCGTCGTGGTGGGCAAGGTTAGTGTCTTCCTGATGGTAGACCCACCTATGTAGCTTTGTAGGTCTTCGAAACTTCAATCTACATTGGTCTTCGGGGGACTCTTCTACTGAGCCATCGTGGTGGACTCTAAAACCTGTGTAGCTTTATAGGTCTTCGGGAGAACCTCATGTGGAGTGAACCAGAGCGGTCTTGACTTGCGTTGTAGACTCTTCTGTGTGCCTTTGTAGGTCTTCGGGACTGCAATCTACATAGGTCTTCGGGAGACTCTTCTACTGAGCGGTCGTAGTGGGCAAGGTTAGTGTCTTCCTGATGGGATGGTAGACCCGACTGTGTAGCTTTGTAGGTCTTCGTGAAAATCTCACTCTAAATAGATCTTCAGGAGACCGTCCTACAGAGTGCTCATGGTGGAATCGTTTGGGGATTAAGGTTACTGCTTTCTCAGTCTCAGTGTCTACCATCAGTGGTAGGCTCTAAAATCTGTGTAACTTTGTAGGTCTTCGGGATTTCACTCTACATTGGTCTTCGGAAGATCCTTCTACAGAGCGGTCGTGGTGGAATTCTTTGGGGCTCAAGATTCTTGTGTCAGTAAAGTATCCAAGGGAGAAAATATCTGAAATTACATATGGTGCAGTAAAAAGACGTCATCATATCAAACCTTCAGACAGGATCAGTTTAGCTACCAGGGGCCCACTTGTAAACATGTAGCAACTGGTGAAATAGGAAAAGGGTCCTTTAACACCCTAGAGTAATAACTCGTAAACGGCAGCGGCGAAGAGAGCGCGCCGTCACAAGTGCTGTCCGTGCTGGCCACGCTGATCAACGCCGAGCTGGAGCACCGCCGCGCGCTGGACCAGCGGGGGCTCAAGGTAGGCCTTCCTGGTGGTGCACCCTTCTGTGTGCCTTTGTAGCTCTTCGGGACTTCACTCTACATAGGTCTTCGGGAGACTCTTCTACAGAGCCGTCGTGGTGGGCAAGGTTAGTGTCTTCCTGGTGGTACACTCTTCTGTGTGCCTTTGTAGCTCTTCGGGACTGCAATCTGCATAGGTCTTCGGGAGACTCTTCTACTGAGCCGTCGTGGTGGGCAAGGTTAGTGTCTTCCTGATGGTAGACCCTTCTGTGTGCCTTTGTAGCTCTTCGGGACTTCAATCTACATAGGTCTTCGGGAGACTCTTCTACAGAGCGCTCGTGGTGGACTCTAAAACCTGTGTAGCCTTATTGGTCTTCGGGAGAATCTCACTCTAAATAGGTCTTCGGGAGACCGTTCTACAGAGCGGTCGTGGTGGAATTCTTTGAGGATTAAGGTTAGTGCGTTCTGTCTCAGTGTCTACCATCAGTGGTAGGGTCTAAAATCTGTGTAACTTTGTAGGTCTTCGGGACTTCAATCTACATAGGTCTTTGGGAGACTCTTCTACAGAGCCGTCGTGGTGGACTCTAAAACCTGTGTAGCCTTTAGGTCTTCGGGAGAACCTCATGTGGAGTGAACCAGAGCGGTCTTGGTAGCGCGTCTGTCCCTGTGTAGTCTTGGTAATAGCGCGTTTGATGTATGATGTGTAATCTTGTAGGTCTTCGGATGAAACTTCTATAGAGCGGTTGTGGTGGAATTCTTTGGGGCTTAAGGTCAGTGCCTTGGGTCTGATAGCGGAGTCTTTCAGTAAAGTATCCAAGGGAGAAAATATCTGAAAAAAGACGTCATCATATTAAACCTTCAGACAGGATCAGTTTAGCTACCAGGGGCCCACTTGTAGACACGTCGGAACTGCTGAACTAAGACAAGTGTCCTTTAACACATTAGAGTAATAACTCGTAAACGGCAGCGGCGAAGAGAGCGCGCCGTCACAAGTGCTGTCCGTGCTGGCCACGCTGATCAACGCCGAGCTGGAGCACCGCCGCGCGCTGGACCAGCGGGGGCTCAAGGTAGGCCTTCCTGGTGGTACACCCTTCTGTGTGCCTTTGTAGCTCTTCGGGACTTCAATCTACATAGGTCTTCGGGAGACTCTTCTACAGAGCCGTCGTGGTGGGCAAGGTTAGTGTCTTCCTGATGGTACACCCTTCTGTGTGCCTTTGTAGCTCTTCGGGACTTCACTCTACATAGGTCTTCGGGAGACTCTTCTACAGAGCCGTCGTGGTGGGCAAGGTTAGTGTCTTCCTGATGGGATGGTAGACCCGACTGTGTAGCTTTGTAGGTCTTCGTGAAAATCTCACTCTAAATAGGTCTTCGGGAGACCGTCCTACAGAGCGGTCGTGGTGGAATTCTTTGGGGATTAAGGTTAGTGCTTTCTCAGTCTCAATGTCTACCATCAGTGGTAGGGTCTAAAATCTGTGTAACTTTGTAGGTCTTCGGGATTTCACTCTACATTGGTCACCGGAAGATCCTTCTACAGAGCGGTCGTGGTGGAATTCTTTGGGGCTCAAGATCCTTGTGTCAGTAAAGTATCCAAGGGAGAAAATATCTGAAATTACATATGGTGCGGTAAAAAGACGTCATCGTATCAAACCTTCAGACAGGATCAGTTTAGCTACCAGGGGCCCACTTGTAAACATGTAGCAACTGGTGAAATAGGACAAGGGTCCTTTAACACCCTAGAGTAATAACTCCTAAACGGCAGCGGCGAAGAGAGCGCGCCGTCACAAGTGCTGTCCGTGCTGGCCACGCTGATCAACGCCGAGCTGGAGCACCGCCGCGCGCTGGACCAGCGGGGGCTCAAGGTAGGCCTTCCTGGTGGTACACCCTTCTGTGTGCCTTTGTAGCTCTTCGGGACTTCAATCTACATAGGTCTTCGGGAGACTCTTCTACAGAGCCGTCGTGGTGGGCAAGGTAGGCCTTCCTGGTGGTACACCCTTCTGTGTGCCTTTGTAGCTCTTCGGGACTGCAATCTACATAGGTCTTCGGGAGACTCTTCTACAGAGCCGTCGTGGTGGGCAAGGTTAATGTCTTCCTGATGGTAGACCCATCTATGTAGCTTTGTAGGTCTTCGAAACTTCAATCTACATAAGTCTTCTGGAGACTCTTCTACAGAGCGCTCGTGGTGGGCAAGGTTAGTGTCTTCCTGATGGTAGACCCACCTATGTAGCTTTGTAGGTCTTCGAAACTTCAATCTACATAGGTCTTCGGGAGACTCTTCTACAGAGCCGTCGTGGTGGACTCTAAAACCTGTGTAGCTTTCTAGGTCTTCGGGAGAACCTCATGTGGAGTGAACCAGAGCGGTCTTGGTAGCGCGTCTGTTCCTGTGTAGTCTTGGTAATAGCGCGTTTGATGTATCATTCTGTGCTATCTTCTAGGTCTTCGGAAGAAACTTCTATAGAGCGGTCGTGGTGGAATTCTTTGGGGCTTAAGGTCAGTGCCTTGGGTCTGATCTAGTATTTCAGTAAAGTATCCAAGGGAGTAAATATCTGAAAAAAGACGTCATCATATTAAACCTTCAGACAGGATCAGTTTAGCTACCAGGGGCCCATGACTTGTAGACACGTCGGAACTGCTGAAGAACAAGGGTCCTTTAACACCCTAGAGTAATATCTCCTAAACGGCAGCGGCGAAGAGAGCGCGCCGTCACAAGTGCTGTCCGTGCTGGCCACGCTGATCAACGCCGAGCTGGAGCACCGCCGCGCGCTGGACCAGCGGGGGCTCAAGGTAGGCCTTCCTGGTGGTACACCCTTCTGTGTGCCTTTGTAGCTCTTCGGGACTTCAATCTACATAGGTCTTCGGGAGACTCTTCTACAGAGCCGTCGTGGTGGGCAAGGTTAGTGTCTTCCTGATGGTAGACCCACCTATGTAGCTTTGTAGGTCTTCGTGAAAATCTCACTCTAAATAGGTCTTCGGGAGACCGTCCTACAGAGTGATCATGGTGGAATTATTTGGGGATTAAGGTTAGTGCTTTCTCAGACTCAATGTCTACCATCAGTGGTAGGGTCTAAAATCTGTGTAACTTTGTAGGTCTTCGGGATTTCACTCTACATTGGTCTTCAGAAGATCCTTCTACAGAGCGGTCGTGGTGGAATTCTTTGGGGCTCAAGATCCTTGTGTCAGTAAATTATCCAAGGGAGAAAATATCTGAAATTACATATGGTGCGGTAAAAAGACGTCATCATATCAAACCTTCAGACAGGATCAGTTTAGCTACCAGGGGCCCACTTGTAAACATGTAGCAACTGGTGAAATAGGACAAGGGTCCTTTAACACCCTAGAGTAATAACTCCTAAACGGCAGCGGCGAAGAGAGCGCGCCGTCACAAGTGCTGTCCGTGCTGGCCACGCTGATCAACGCCGAGCTGGAGCACCGCCGCGCGCTGGACCAGCGGGGGCTCAAGGTAGGCCTTCCTGGTGGTACACCCTTCTGTGTGCCTTTGTAGCTCTTCGGGACTTCAATCTACATAGGTCTTCGGGAGACTCTTCTACAGAGCCGTCGTGGTGGACTCTAAAACCTGTGTAGCCTTATAGGTCTTCGGGAGACTCTTCTACTGAGCGGTCGTGGTGGACTCTAAAACCTGTGTACCCTTATAGGTCTTCGGGAGACTCTTCTACTGAGCCGTCGTGGTGGACTCTAAAACCTGTGTAGCTTTCTAGGTCTTCGGGAGACATGTGGAATGAACCAGAGCGGTCTTGGTAGCGCGTCTGTCCCTGTGTAGTCTTGGTAATAGCGCGTTTGATGTATCAATCTGTGTCTTCTAGGTCTTCGGAGGAAACTTCTATAGAGCGGTCGTGGTAGAATTCTTTGGGGCTTAAGGTCAGTGCCTTGGGTCTGATCTAGTCTTTCAGTAAAGTATCCAAGGAAGAAAATATCTGAAATAACATATGGTGCGGTAAAAACATGTCATCGTATTAAACCTTCAGACAGGATCAGTTTAGCTACCAGGGGCCCACTTGTAGACACGTCGGAACTGCTGAAGAACAAGGGTCCTTTAACACCCTAGAGTAATAACTCCTAAACGGCAGCGGCGAAGAGAGCGCGCCGTCACAAGTGCTGTCCGTGCTGGCCACGCTGATCAACGCCGAGCTGGAGCACCGCCGCGCGCTGGACCAGCGGGGGCTCAAGGTAGGCCTTCCTGGTGGTGCACCCTTCTGTGTGCCTTTGTAGCTCTTCGGGACTGCAATCTACATAGGTCTTCGGGGGACTCTTCTACTGAGCCGTCGTGGTGGGCAAGGTTAGTGTCTTCCTGATGGTAGACCCTTCTGTGTGCCTTTGTAGCTCTTCGGGACTTCAATCTACATAGGTCTTCGGGAGACTCTTCTACAGAGCCGTCGTGGTGGGCAAGGTTAGTGTCTTCCTGGTGGTACACCCTTCTGTGTGCCTTTGTAGCTCTTCGGGACTTCACTCTACATAGGTCTTCGGGAGACTCTTCTACAGAGCCATCGTGGTGGGCAAGGTTAGTGTCTTCCTGGTGGTACACCCTTCTGTGTGCCTTTGTAGCTCTTCGGGACTGCAATCTACATAGGTCTTCGGGAGACTCTTCTACAGAGCCGTCGTGGTGGGCTAGGTTAGTGTCTTCCTGGTGGTACACCCTTCTGTGTGCCTTTGTAGCTCTTCGGGACTTCACTCTACATAGGTCTTCGGGAGACTCTTCTACTGAGCGCTCGTGGTGGACTCTAAAACCTGTGTAGCCTTATAGGTCTTCGAGAGAACCTCATGTGTAGTGAACCAGAGCGGTCTTGGTAGCGCGTCTGTGCCTGTGTAGTCTTGGTAGTAGCGCGTTTGATGTATGATGTGTAATCTTGTAGGTCTTCGGAAGAAACTTCTATAGAGCGGTCGTGGTGGAATTCTTTGGGGCTTAAGGTCAGTGCCTTGGGTCTGATAGCGGAGTTTTTCAGTAAAGTATCCAAGGGAGAAAATATCTGAAAAAAGACGTCATCATATTAAATCTTCAGACAGGATCAGTTTAGCTACCAGGGGCTCACTTGTAGACACGTCGGAACTGCTGAAGAACAAGGGTCCTTTAACACCCTAGAGTAATATCTCCTAAACGGCAGCGGCGAAGAGAGCGCGCCGTCACAAGTGCTGTCCGTGCTGGCCACGCTGATCAACGCCGAGCTGGAGCACCGCCGCGCGCTGGACCAGCGGGGGCTCAAGGTAGGCCTTCCTGGTGGTACACCCTTCTGTGTGCCTTTGTAGCTCTTCGGGACTTCAATCTACATAGGTCTTCGGGAGACTCTTCTACAGAGCCGTCGTGGTGGGCAAGGTTAGTGTCTTCCTGATGGTAGACCCACCTATGTAGCTTTGTAGGTCTTCGAAACTTCAATCTACATAGGTCTTCGGGAGACTCTTCTACAGAGCCGTCGTGGTGGGCAAGGTAGGCCTTCCTGGTGGTACACCCTTCTGTGTGCCTTTGTAGCTCTTCGGGACTTCAATCTACATAGGTCTTCGGGAGACTCTTCTACAGAGCCGTCGTGGTGGGCAAGGTTAGTGTCTTCCTGATGGTAGACCCTTCTGTGTGCCTTTGTAGCTCTTCGGGACTTCAATCTACATAGGTCTTCGGGAGACTCTTCTACAGAGCGGTCGTGGTGGGCAAGGTTAGTGTCTTCCTGATGGTACACCCTTCTGTGTGCCTTTGTAGCTCTTCGGGACTTCACTTTACATAGGTCTTCGGGAGACTCTTCTACAGAGCCGTCGTGGTGGGCAAGGTTAGTGTCTTCCTGGTGGTACACCCTTCTGTGTGCCTTTGTAGCTCTTCGGGACTTCAATCTACATAGGTCTTCGGGAGACTCTTCTACAGAGCCGTCGTGGTGGGCTAGGTTAGTGTCTTCCTGATGGTAGACCCACCTATGTAGCTTTGTAGGTCTTCATGAGAATCTCACTCTAAATAGATCTTCAGGAGACCGTCCTACAGATTGCTCATGGTGGAATCGTTTGGGGATTAAGGTTACTGCTTTCTCAGTCTCAGTGTCTACCATCAGTGGTAGGCTCTAAAATCTGTGTAACTTTGTAGGTCTTCGGGACTTCAATCTACATAGGTCTTCGGGAGACTCTTCTACAGAGCCGTCGTGGTGGACTCTAAAACCTGTGTAACCTTATAGGTCTTCGGGAGAACCTCATGTGGAGTGAACCAGAGCGGTCTTGGTAGCGCCTCTGTCCCTGTGTAGTCTTGGTAGTAGCGCGTTTGATGTATCAATCAGTGTAATCTTGTAGGTCTTTGGAGGAAACTTCTCAGTCCGTGCCTTGGGTCTAATAGCGGAGTTTTTCAGTAAAGTATCCAAGAGAGAAAATATCTGAAATAACATATGGTGCGGTAAAAAGACGTCATCATATTAAACCTTCAGACAGGATCAGTTTAGCTACCAGGGGCCCATGACTTGTAGACACGTAGGAACTGCTGAATTAGGACAAGGATCCTTTAACACCCTACAGTAATACTCGTAACTCGTAAACGGCAGCGGCGAAGAGAGCGCGCCGTCACAAGTGCTGTCCGTGCTGGCCACGCTGATCAACGCCGAGCTGGAGCACCGCCGCGCGCTGGACCAGCGGGGGCTCAAGGTAGGCCTTCCTGGTGGTACACCCTTCTGTGTGCCTTTGTAGCTCTTCGGGACTTCACTCTACATAGGTCTTCGGGAGACTCTTCTACAGAGCCGTCGTGGTGGGCAAGGTTAGTGCCTTCCTGGTGGTACACCCTTCTGTGTGCCTTTGTAGCTCTTCGGGACTGCAATCTACATAGGTCTTTGGGAGACTCTTCTGCTGAGCCGTCGTGGTGGACTCTAAAACCTATGTAGTCTTATAGGTCTTCGGGAGAACCTCATGTGGAATGAACCAGAGCGGTCTTGACTTGCGTTGTAGACTCTTCTGTGTGCCTTTGTAGCTCTTCGGGACTTCAATCTACATAGGTCTTCGGGAGACTCTTCTACAGAGCCATCGTGGTGGACTCTAAACCTGTGTAGCTTTATAGGTCTTCGGGAGAACCTCATGTGGAGTGAACCAGAGCGGTCTTGGTAGCGCGTCTGTCCCTGTGTAGTCTTGGTAATAGCGCGTTTGATGTATGATGTGTAATCTTGTAGGTCTTCGGAGGAAACTTCTATAGAGCGGTCGTGGTGGAATCCCTTCTATGTGCCTTTGTAGGTCTTCAGGACTTCACTCTACATTGGTCTTCGGGAGACTCTTCTACTGAGCGGTCGTGGTGGGCAAGGTTAGTGTCTTCCTGATGGTAGACCCACCTATGTAGCTTTGTAGGTCTTCGAAACTTCAATCTACATAGGTCTTCGGGAGACTCTTCTACAGAGCGGTCGTGGTGGACTCTAAAACCTGTGTAACCTTATAGGTCTTCGGGAGAACTTCATGTGGAGTGAACCAGAGCGGTCTTGGTAGCGCCTCTGTCCCTGTGTAGTCTTGGTAATAGCGCGTTTGATGTATCAATCTGTGTTATCTTTTAGGCCTTCGGAAGAAACTTCTATAGAGCGGTCGTGGTGAAATTCTTTGGGGCTTAAGGTCAGTGCCTTGGGTCTGATCTAGTCTTTCAGTAAAGTATCCAAGGGAGAAAATATCTGAAATTACATATGGTGCGGTAAAAAGACGTCATCATATTAAACCTTCAGACAGGATCTGTCTACTTTAGTAGGTCTTCGGGACTTCACTTTGTATAGGCCTAAAAGGTTGTAGGCTCCTAAATTTCACTATACATAAGTCTTCGGGAGACCCTTCTGCAGAGCGGTCGTGGTGGAATTCTTTGGGGATCAAGGTTAGTGTCTTCCTGATGGTAGACTCTAAAATCTATGTAACTTTGTAGGTCTTCGGGACTTCGCTTAACATAATTCTTCGGGAGACCTTTCTACAGAGCGGTCGTGGCGGAATTTTTAAGGGCCCAAGGTCTGTGCCTCGATGTCTCAATCTGTGTTAGGTCTTCGGGAGAATCTCACCCTTCGGCCTGATTGTAAATGGAATTCGGAACCAATTTTTTTATTCATTTTGGAAAGCTATATTCCGTAAGTAGTGGTTTAAGAATATAAACAAAAGAATGGAAATTTTTATTCGCGTATTTATTTTGACAGTTCGTTGGTTAAGTAATTTACCAACCAACTGTCAAATTGAACGAACTGTGATTTTAAAATTAACTGTGCATTAATAAAGTAAGATAATTATCATTTTTATATCTAGATATAATAACACGTGAACAATTTATCACTCTTGCGAGGAATTGCCCAGCAGGTACAGTCGGCGTCAAAGATTTACGATTTAGGTGCCAAAAATATATTTACACGACTTTATTGCCTTGACATCAAGGTCTTGTAAATATATTTTTGGCACTTAAACCGTAATGTATTTGGCACTTAATCGGTTTAGGTGCCAAAAATATATTTTCACGACTTCATTGCCTTGACATCAAGGTCGTGTAAATATATTTTTGGCAATTAAACCGTAATGATATCTTTGGCGTCGACTGTACCAGGGACCCATGACTCAGAGATATACTATTTAATGTTTCTAATTGTAGAAGATTGACCGAGATCTTTTCCCGCAGGTGCAAGAGCGCCCGCCATCGTCGGCGCCGCTCAACACTTCATACTTCCGCGCGTGGAACACTCGTGACCAGGACGAGTGCGAATACTGCCGCTCCACACTCTTCCTGTCCAAGGTGAGCTACCAGCGACCATTGTTTTCAGCCGTTTAACACCCGCCGCTGGAGCTTTCCATGAAAACATGTCGTAACTTAGCTGACTTTCGGTCTACGAACAATTAAAACACAGAAACCGTACGCCATACTAAAATGCCTTTCAAAAACGGTCCTGAATTTTAGTTGACAAGTGTCACACCCTCTTCATAGACGGTATGGCAGGACGTAGCGCTTTTCTTAACATCACCGTGCATATTTGGGCGCAACAACTTTGACAAATGTTTATACAATATAGCCAATCTAAACTTTGATGAACCAATCGCAACTATTTTTAAATGGCGTTTTAAGGATTTAATTATTAGTTTGTTAAAGTCATGACATTCAATTACGATAATTTACGCTTGGAGACCTTATACATCTCCAAACGTGCATTATATAATGTTATTATTATATACCTATTCGGAGAGAAACCTTTACTTCTCTATAAATTATTACTTATAAATGTTCTGACTTTTTAGAGACTTTACATCTTTTGTTATTATTATTCTATTTCAATTTATTTAAAATCAATTTTATGTTTGTTTTTTTTATTGCATGTTAGTTGTAAGATGTACCATGATTGATTGAAAAAATAATTCCCGCCAAGTTTCTTACCGGTTCTTCTTGGGTCAGCGGTGTAGGGTTCGAACCGGAAGTAGTTTCAATACCTAGACGATTCAAAAGAGTTTGTTGCTATTCCAATTTGAATAAAGAATTATTTGACTTTGACTTTGACTTTGACTTTAAGTTTTTATAGGTTGACATTGAAATTCATTACCGTGATGCATTAAAGAGGGGGTGACATTTGTCAACTAAAATTCAGGTCCGTTTTTGAAAGGCGATTTATGAATTTAGTATGGCGTGCGGCTTCCATGTTTTATTTGTTCGTAGGTTTTTTTTTTAAATTATAAAATGTATTTGACTGTTTTTTGTTATATTTTCACACGAATCTTGTCTTCTCAGGTGACAGGCCTGACAGGCCGAAAGTCTGCCGTATGTCCCGAGCACGCGCTTCGCCTTCTCGAGACCAAAAAATACAAAAACGTCGACATCCAGAGCTTAGAACTCCTCTCGTCTTACACCACAACAGCTTTAGAAGAGATGCTGGAACGATTGGACTCGCGAACGGAGAGGTCACCGTCGGTCATTGACCTCACTGAAGATCTGCCGAGGCCTGAGACGGAGGCTCCGGCGAGACCGGAGGCCTAGGGGCGACCTCCCGGGAGGCCTAAGGCTAAAGGTCGGTGGTCGCTCCGGCGGCTACGGTTTTAGGCCTCGATTTTATAATGCTAGGCCTGGCTAGCGTCGAAATAGCTAGCTTGATCATATTTCAGGAATCTTTTCAAATTCTTACTTTATTTGCTATGCATACAGTGTTTAATAAGGGGTTTTGAGACGATGGGTATTATCAAACCGCGATTAGAATGTGATTCGTAAGTACTGTTGACACAACAGTGTATAAGTCAATGTAGGATATATTCATAGTTATTTCATATAATCATAGTTTAAGTGCAGATTTACAGACGATAGATTAATTATTAATTAATCACTCACTACATATATAAAAAACTCTTTTGCTAAATGTTGTGTCATTTTTTGTGTCTGCAGTTCTTTCGAATTCCGGTTTGATAACAACACTACTTATCAGTTGCAATCGTTTTAATATAAGCCGGCATGATGGTAGCACATTGCATGACCTGAAGATTGCAATAATAATTGACAATTAATTATTCTAACTGAAAATTATCGTTGATTTACGCTGTTTTCTGACTTGCCTACATTTGTGTTGTTATAAGTAGCGATCTGACAATGAGAGTACGAGACAAAAGGTGAAAAGTATGAGACTGCGCCCACTAAGACGTTCCGGCGCCGTCTAACACCGTCTCATACTTTTCAATACAAAGAATAGTTTTTTGTCTGATACGTTCATGCTACGGTCATGGTATGGTACGGTCTAGTGTGCAGAGACCTTAAAGTGCCAAAAATATGTTAACAGGGCTTTATTATTTAGCAATTCTTTACTTTTCGATAAATTGACATTTTGGCTGGGCCTTCATATAAACGTTCATAATAATTATAACTTGACATAAATAAACAGATGCTAAAATTATATTTCCCATGGGTCACTAAAGTTTTTCAATCGCACCCATAGCGATTGGCTCTTGAAAAAGCTCACGTAGGGAGCGAAATGTCGAGCATTTATAGACTTAAAAACGTGAGTGACGTGCGTGAAATATAATTTTAGTTTGACATATACACGGTTACTTTTTTACCGGTACAATTAATTTTACCATATCATTGGTATCGATAATAGATCACATTTCATCATCATCATCATCATCATCAGCCTATAATAGTCCACTGCTGGACGTAGGCCTCTCCTATTAACTATGCGTATAAACGCATTAGGAGGTAAATGCCCATAACCGCCACGCTGGGCAAGCGGATTGGCGATCGCAGTAATGTAGATCACATTTATCAAATAAAATGAACACATTTTTTTTATATTTTTCTTCATGCAAATGTAACATAATTATGGGCGCACTAATTACAAGGCGTCAACGGTGCGGTATGACGCGCGGCGGCGGGGAGGGGGGATCCAACCCGCCCCCACTAGGCCGCGCGCGATGACGTTTTAAACAAGCAGTTGACAGTTGCGTAAGTAGATGCGTATTACGTCCACATTTCTTGCTAGACTTGCGAATAAGTTCGAACATTATTATTTTAGTTTTGTTGTTCCAAAGTAGCAAAAAATGCTAGCGTTTTGTATTTTTGACTACTATTACGTTATGTTGATTTATTGTACTGATGAAAAAGTAACCCTGTATGTTCCAATATACAAGGCGTAAATCTAATATAGGTGAATCTCTTAACGAGGTTTAGTATGCTTGATAAACAAAAACACGAGTCATCAAAGACTTAAAATCACAGTAAAGAAAAGCATGTACAATACATAATATATTAATAATTCGACCCGGAATGTAATGTAACGCATTCAAGTTAAAAGCTCGTTGACAAGTAATTTCAAAGGCGAATGACAATGACGGTCATTCTCATTAATGACTAAAATACTTATCAGCATTGTTTATCCCTTTTGGTCTTATGAATATGATAATAACAACGAAAGATAATTATTATGGGCTTGCTATGTTTGGAGACTATGAATAAGGGGGTACGAAGCCGAACAAACTTAAGATTATGGTCCGGTGGTTATGCCCGGCGCTGCGAGCGCAACGGACTCATTAATGGCTCCGTTTTACTTACACCGCTGTGACTTACAGCCGTCAACTGCATACTAGCACTTGGCCAGCGATGAACGTGAAACGGAGCCATTAATGAGTCCGTTCCGCTCGCAGTGGAACGCGGGCATTATTGTTAGTATAACGTAACGTAGCTTGTATAGTAATATAATTATGTTATTTAAGTTAGTAATTATTTTTGACATAAAATACGTAATAAAATTTTTGAATGAGTTAGGACTGATTATTCAATCGTCAGTTAAAAGTATCCATTAGTTAAAATTATTACCAAGGTAATCAGTCAATAAAGGTTGTACTTAGAGCTAACATTTATTTGACAGATACTGTCAACTGGGTATTAAAAAATCAGTCCTTAGTCGAATTCTTTAAAAATTCGATTCACGTAGATATTATTTTGATCAAACTGATTGAAATACGTAGGAATTGCGAAAGACCCACCTATTTATTGTAGAAGCTTGTGCCATAGACAAACACCTAAGTACGATGGTTTGACCATGTTTAAGGCCCACCCATCCTTAGTTGTTTTATCTAGCAAACTTTCTAACCTAAAATTGCACGATTTCTGGTGCATTCCAAGTAGTTGAAAATAAATTGACAGGGGCGAATCAATCCATTTCTGTCTGTTATTGTCATGGTTGCGGTCTTTTGAGTGCCGCTAGTTCTATATGTTAAATTATGCTAAACTATGCAAACATACATGTTTCTAGTGTTAATAAGCTTTCCTTAACCGTTTCAGTGCGGATGACACGCGAGGCGTGTGATCAATGTTTTTAATGAATGGTGTTTGAAACGATAGGCGTGTCATCATATTCTATGCCGTAAGGCACGCCTGACGTGTCATGAATCACTTGTTCGCCGCCACAAATAAAAGTTTTTGATAATGGAACACGCAACGAATCGGCTAATAGGCATTATTTCCTACAGGCATGCACTACATGCACGTTTGCGTAATGAGATTATTGAGGGTTTTTGATACTTTTTCTGCCGCTATGGGGTGGTAAGATGGCAACACTGTGGCGTAAAGTCAAACGAACTGTCATAATAAATACGCGTATTTAATTTCCCATATATTTTTAGGTTTAATTATTCTGAAAACTATTACTTTAGGAATATTGTTATTTAAACTAAATAAAAAAAATAGTTCCATGTCAATTCCCATGAAATGAACAAAGTTATAGTAATTCTTTAGTACCAGTGACTTTGCGCTCCTGTTTTAGAGCTCAATCTTCAGTTCAGCGACCGTTTACTAGTCGTAATCCATTACAATATCAATAAACTTCCAAATACAATAGATTTCGATATTTTATGTTCAGTACCTATGATTAGTATGAATCTGACAGCTGTGTGGACCAGACGCCTACCCTAGCACCGCCTGGTGGCAGAAAAATATCGAAAACCCTCATTTAAGTACCTAGCACAATTTATTCATGGCAATAACAGACAGCAAAAAGCTGATTCACCCAATTTAGACTTTAATGCAAGTGTTGTTTATATTGCAATTTCAAGCTGGGTGTATTTGTCTATGGTGGTAGGGAAACTGCTCAACGATTGACCAGAATTAAGAATAAGTATAGTATCTTATGAAATTATAAATATTAGTTATCATATACCAAAGGAAAAATACAGAGTTCACTGACTTTGAAGGTCCACGACCTCAAATTTCGCGGTTGATGTCTGGGCGCTTTGTACGTGGATTCAAATCCAATCGAATTGGTTTTTTTCCGCTTCCGACATGGTCCAACCGCTATATCCAACTGGTTGGGCCACGGAGAAATAAAATAATCCATAGTCCAACCGATTGTACTACGAGGAAGTTAGTTTACCCGTCTTCCAATTGGTTGTACCGCGGTACACAAAATTTATCGGTAGTCCAATACTAGAACATATTATGTATACTAGTTGGGCAATTGCCCCTCAGTTGTACTATGGGTCATAATTACATGACAGTAAAAAAAAGTAATCTGACAGTTGAACCACGGATAATTTTACATACCCGTGGCACAACCAGTTGGACAAAGCGGTTGGACCACGGGTTGGGAGCGGATTTTTTCTTTGGTTTGTGACATCTAATATTTATAATTGATGTAGGTACATAGTAGTGTTACTTACTACCTACATAAAACGGCAAGTCGAAATTAATAATAATTTGATTTGTTCAACAAAAAATAAGTAATTTATATACATAAGTAAGCGTCAAATTATTTTCCCAAAAATGTGGTCGAAGACTGAAAGAGTAGTTTTACGTGAAGCCTTGTATGAGCTTAGATTCTAATTAAATAAATATGTAACCCTTTAAATGCTATGACACCTAAAGGTGCCATAGCGGTTGCTGTCAAAGCCAATTGCCCTGGGGGCTAGTACATTATGTGCCATATTATGGCTTGCGACAGCAACCATTTATTTTCTTATCATGCTCCACGTCTTTGACACGACGTCTGTGTTCACCAAATTACTCCTATGTCAGTGACACAGATTACCTTATAGTACGGTCAAATCGTATATTAAACTCGCAAAACATGTAGTAAAGCTGCATTTTTGGTATGTTGTTTAGACACCATAGGGCACAATAAAACCATATTTTGCAAGCAAAAAAAAGTTGTGCTAGTTACGTAGTACGTGAAAAACTGCGAAATTTACGGTCATTTTTCAGTTTCTGATTTTTATTAAAAAAACCTTACGTTTTTTGACATTATATGTTAGGAAGCGTTTAAAGATTAATAAATTTCCAACAAGTTGAGCTAACATGTATTACCGTAGGTCTTATAGTTTTAGAGATTTGCGACTTCTTAAAAGTACTCTTTTTTGTAAACTAACGCTATTTTGAGTTTTCCTAACGATTTCGGCTTAATATCGCCTCACC
>JALPQI010008610.1:0-42027 GCA_025490895.1 Thaumatotibia leucotreta
CCTTGGAGCCACTGCCTAGTTAATTGTAACTACCATCATAAGCCTACAGTTTCGTAGTACATTCTTTTGAGCCATTTTTGAGTTTATGTGATTGTGGCCATCTTCCGCACCTTATTGTTATTACCATTTTGTGTCTGTAAAATCTGGCGGTGTCATTACAATTACAATACAAGCCTTTAAGTTCGTACAAATTGGTTTAAGCCTAAACCAATTTGTACGATCTCTAAAGAATATGTCTAGTCGTTAAGTTTGTTTCTTATTAAGCGATCTCTTATGATCTCAATAGTTTGTAATCAAAGTCTCCTTAGTTTCTAGCGTTAAATTAATACATATTATTATATTCTATCTGTTATTACAAAGTTGTGCTTGGTAGTTATTGGAATGTGAATTTAATATTATTTAACGAAACTATGTTAGCTATAAGTGAAATAATTCACAATCTGTTACCTAGCCTATAAACAAATAAATAAACAAATAAATAAATAAACAAGCTAACTCAACCCTGACTAGTCAATAGAGAAAATAGATTTTAATAGTTTGAGGAAATATTGTAATGGAATCTAAATTAAATAATCAAGTTGTGTATTATAACATTTATAACAACTAAATTAGGAATCATGTACACTCAAATACTCGTAGTAGTTTTCAGATTCATAATTTCAATGGCATGATTATAAATCGGACCCCTTTCTCACATTTTATACTAAACTACTTTTAACTACTTTTTTTCTGCAGTCTAAAAAAATAGTGCTAGAGTCGAACTTAGGAACAGATTTTTACTTTGAATGTTGTGGTATAGAGTTGATTGGCTTGGACGTTATTATCCTAGTAATATATAGAATACCAGTACAAAAAAAATCCCATATTGGAATATTTATTCACAAGCTGGATAAATTACTATTCCACCTGTCCTGCAAATACAAGAAAAAGAAAATAATAATCTGTGGGGACTGGAATATAGATGTGCTAAAAGATAGCCCTTATGTGAAAGATTTAAAAACTACACTTCACAAATATAATTTCACATTACACATAGATTCTCCGACTAGGTTAAAGTCATGTATCGACCAAATAGCTAGTAACGTTGAGAATGTTAGTGCAAAAACACATCAAATATGCTTATCAGATCATGATAGGGCTCAAACAATCACTTTTAACGTAAAGCAAAAGAAGATATGTCATACTTGGTTTGAATACAAGAGAGACTATCACAATGAAAATGTTAACAAATTCCTACAGTGCATATCAGCACTATCGTTTTACGATGTCATGTCCTCCAATGACCTGACGGAAGCTTTTAAGTCATTTTATGAGATGCTGTGTTTGTTATACAACCTATGTTTTCCCATAATAAAGGTCAAATTTAACAACCGCTTCAAAATATGCACATGGTTAACAAAAGGTATTAAAAAATCCTGTCACACTAAACGAAAATTGTACCTAAGATACACACTTACAAAAACAAATAAATCTAACAATAAAACAAAACTAAAAAACTACAGCAGATTAAGAAAATGTATCGCGAAATCTCAAAAAATCAATAATGTTAATCATATATCACGTAGTAAAAATAAGTGTAAAGCTACATGGGACATTATTTCTTCCAGTTTATCCAATATTAACATGCATAATGAAATTGACAATTTGAATTTTAATAATATGACATTTAATAATCCGCAGGACATTTGTAATTTAATGAATAATTTTTTTATTGACATAACCCTACCAAATTCGGGTACAAATAGTGGAATCCAACATTCTAATAATAATGTATCGAATAATGTTAAGAACTTTCACTCCACAATTTTCTTAACACCTGCTGATGCTCAAGAAGCTTTTAAAATTATAATGTCTCTTAATAACAGTAAAACCTCCGGATATGATGACGTAACAACATACATTCTTAAGCTGAGTGCTCCTTGGATATGTCACCCTATAGCACACATTATAAATTTATCATTTGTTCAAGGGGTTTTTCCTGAACAGTTGAAACTGTCGGTGGTAAAACCCTTACACAAAAAAGGTGACCGCAAAGATCCTAACAATTATAGGCCCATAACTATTGTTCCTGTTATTTCTAAAATAATAGAGAAATCAATGTGTCGTAGGCTAACGGGATTTCTTGAAAGAAACGAGCTATTACAACCAGAACAATATGGTTTCAGAAAAGGTCTTTCAACTGAACTTGCTTGTTTCGATTTCGTAAAATTTGTAACGGAATGTCTAAACAATAAATTACCTATTTTGGCAATATTTCTCGACTTAAGCAAGGCATTTGATTGCGTTGATCATGGTCGACTACTAGCCAAACTTGAACGTTACGGAATCCGAGGAGTCGCGCAAAATTGGATTAAAAGTTATTTGTCAGACAGAAAACAATGCACAGAAATTTTAAAAATAGAAAAGATAAAAAAGAGTTTTACTAAAGTTAAATACCGCTCAGATTTTCGTGAAGTTAAGTCTGGTGTCCCTCAGGGGAGCATCCTAGGGCCTCTTTTATTTTTGGTGTACATTAATGATCTCCCTCTAGCTATCCCTCACAAATGCATACTTTTCGCAGATGATACAACTCTACTAGTTAAGGCTGAAAATCCTGATACATATGAAAGTACAGTTAATAATGCTCTGGCTGACATAAAAAATTGGACATGTAAAAATAATCTAAATATTAATATGACAAAGACATTCTATATTCAATTCCATTCATATAATAGTTTTCCAATTCAATTAAATATCGATTATAACAATATACCAGTTTTAAAATGTGAAAGTATTAAATTTTTAGGGTTAAACATTGATCAGCATCTCAACTGGAAAGATCATATTGATGCAGTTTGCAGCAGATTAACTAGATTTATTTTTGCCTTAAGAAAATTGAGAAATACAGTTAGCATTGAAGCAGCAGTTACAGCTTACCACGGCGTTGTCTCGTCAGTGTTAAGTTACGGTTTACTTCTGTGGGGAAACTCAGTTGATGTTGAAAGAGCTTTCAAATTGCAAAAGAATTGTATACGTGCAATAATGAAAGCTAGATTTGACGATAGCTGCAAGCCGCTTTTCAAGAAGACAAATATATTGCCGCTACCTTGCATGTATATAAAAAAAGCATGTGAATTAGTAAAAAACCGACCAGACTTATTTAAAATGAGGTCAGAATTCTATATGAGCCAGAGAACACAATACAAGAACCTTTTACATCAACCTCGATGCCACTTAACGATTTACAAAAAGAATGCGTATAATATGTGCATAGTTCTATACAACGATTTGCCGGACAGCATAAAACAGTTAAACGGTACGAAATATAAACAGATGCTAAATAGTTTTCTGCTAGAGCACTGTTTTTATAGTACCAAAGAATATGTAGAGTATAATAATCGAAAAATACAATAAAATCAACCTTGTACATCTTCTTGCCCGACAGGAGAATTTGCAAGCTCTTCACTCTGACGCCCTCGTCCTATAACAAAAGGGAAAACCCAAATAAGTTCTCGTCTAACGGCATTTCTTTTTAATAATTATTGTTTGTTGGGTAATTGTATAACATTATATAGCCGAGTAAAAAATATAGGCTTAAAACAAACATAAAGAATATACCTTGTAGTTTCGATGAATCCACGTTGATAGTCTTGAGCAAAATGATTAGCTGTTTTAGCTCACTAAATCGTTAGTTAAACGCGGGTGCCATGTTTTTGAAGCTTGTGCGATTGCCGTCATGGCCGTTGATCAAATGAAAGATGTAGTGAAAATGGCGGAACGCGTGAACGAACGAACGAATGGAAGGGAATTATAAATTGACTTACTATTAATAAAAATGTAATAAATATGTAATAATAAATGTGTAATTTGAATTTTAATAATTTTAAAAATAATTTTGGGCTATTGTTTATATAAATTGGATAGTTTCTTGTCAAATTTCTGCATACCAGAAAGGAAACAAAATGTATAATTTTATTAATGAATTGAAATCCTTAATGATTAATGATAATAGTAATATCAAATAATTACCAATTTAAAGTAAATGTATTAATTTTAATGATAAATATAGGTAGTTTGTATTTCTAAACATAATTTGCATGTCGGATGACGACAGGATACCTGCTTCCGAAACCGTGTTGTACCTACTATCTGTACTTGTATATCTGTGTGTCCTTAGCAAATAAAATATCTTTATCTTTATCTTTATCTTTAGATTCAACGTCGACCCCGGCGAAGATTTCCGCTGGGACACAGAACCGGATCAAAAGACGATAAACAACCTCCTACCAGACGAATACCAGCGCTCAACCATGATGGCAGCCTACCTCGACCTAGAGAGAGTCGAGTGTCTCTCCCAAAACCCACCCCCAGAAGAACTAAGAAGATCTCTCGACGCGTTATCCACTAAAAGCTCGAAGCAGCTAAACTCAGTTGCCAAACAGTTCGGGAGTATAGGGCGTTCTATGAGCAGTAAGATTAAGAAGAATTTCGGTTCGATGGCGAAGCTGACGGGGAAGAGTCAGAGTAATCCTGAGGAGGGGCTGATGAGGAGGCAGTCCACGTGTGAGGTGTTGTGTTGTAGGGTGTTGGCTGCGAGAGCGCCCGTTCAGGAAGAGATGGTGAAGAACTACTTGAACGAGACTTGGATAAGGTAATTCATTTATTTATTGATATTATTGGGCATTTACCTCCTAATGCGTCTATACGCAATATACCCATAGTTAATAGGAGAGGCCTACGTCCAGCAGTGGACTATCATAGGCTGATGATGATGATGATGATGATTGGTATTATTTCTGATTTTTTGTTATCTGTCCTGCTCAATAGTGTACTCATTTTAAATACTACTTATAAATCTTATACGTAAAATTGAGAGTCTAGATTTTTTTGTCTGTGAATTTTCACTCGTCGATTCCTCATTTTTTCATGTTTTTAACTTATTAGCATACGTCGCACTCTAGCGGGCAGTTTGGTGGCATGTCAAAATGATAGATAAGGTTCACAAATACATCAATTAATTTTCAAATAATCAGAAGTATTTGTACTTAGTATTTTGTACCTAGTATTTATAATGTACAATTCTAAATATCTTAGCAACTAAGGTAGTACTACTAACGTATTATTTTTTAGTATTCATTCAATTTAAAATAAAAATATAATTGATTAATTTGTAAAATATTTAATTTACTTAAGTAGCTATGTTATGCGAATATGTTTAATATTTTTTCTAAATTGCCGGCGGTCAACGTTCTTCATCGGCTTGAAAATATCAATTTTAAATGGGAGGGGGAGTTTTGAATTAGACTATGTTTTGAATTAGATGTTGTGTTAAAGTAAGAAAATTATAAAATTAATATAAGAGAGTAGAGACTGCACAATCCCACAGTCGAACTGTGAAAACTGTTTCGTGGGAATTTTGTTTTTATGTCACTGTATATGTTATTCAATAAATAATGAAAAAAAAAATACTGAAGGTCTCTTAGATCTTTTTTTGAATAGGGATCGCAGATAACATAATCATACTTTTGATTTTCAACAGAATTAATTATATATTCGTAAATTGTGCCCTTGAACCATTAAAGACACTATTAAATTATTTACCATAGAGAAACACACTAAAATACTGAATAGTTTCCTGCAAACTGAACACACTTTAAAAACTTTGACACACTTGAAACATGCGATTTTCAAAACGATAACATCAATTTCATTAACAAACACATGTTGGATTTTTTTCGGATAGAATTAAGGTTGTCAATTGCAATCCAGCGCGGGAACGCCGCTTGCGTGATGGGTACCTTGCCTAAGGGGCCCCGCTTGGAGTCCGATTTTGATAGGTAGTTTTAGTTTATTTGTAATTTTTATTTTTAAGGTTATTGTTATTGTTCTTATTTAAGTTTATTTATTTTTAAGGTTACATAATATATGTACTTTACTATTGTTTCCTGATTAAGATTATCTAAATCGTAAGTAATTAATGAATACAGAAAATATACAACATAAATTCTCCATTCCAGCTTCACCGCAGAAAAAAACCGTCGCGAACAAACGCTCGCACCCCCCGGCCCCCGCTACGGCACAGGCCGCTCCCAATTCTACACAGAAGCCGACCGAACATCCCACGAGCGAGCCAACACGCTCGCCAACAAGTCCGCCAACAAATCCGCCAACAAGTCCGACCGGACTTTATACCTCTCTAAATCCACCTTCTATGATGACCGTCCGCCGTCGCCGAAACCTTGCAAGGCGCAATTATGTATGTATTACGGAAGTCCGGAGAATAATGATTATTGCTCGCGATGCTCGAGGCTGCAATGCGATTGAATTTATTTATTTACGCAAGTTATTGCGAGCGGATAGAGGTCAAGGTGCATTCAGACCAAAAGGATTCAGACATTCGCTGTTCTATATATTGATTTAAACTTTCACGATTATCACTCTTATTTTCGAACAAACGGGTCTTAATCGCGTAAACTTACGTTTAATTATATCCTGACGTTTCGGGCATGACGTTACACCCGTGGTCGCAGGCAGGTGGTCTATAATTAAACGTAAGTTTACGCGATTAAGACCCGTTTGTCTGTAAAATATTCGCTGTTCTATCCCCCGCTCTACGAAATCAACCAATCACGTTTTGTGTAATCGAATTTCGTAGAGTGGGGGGATAGAATAGCGAATGTTCGTTTGGTCTGAATGCACCTTAAGAGGGTAAGTACATGTCTTTCTCGCGTATTTGTTTAACTTGCGGGTGTATCTTTACAATGTTGCGGATTTTATTAAGATCTCACAAAAATAAAGATTATTAAAATAAATATCAGAACAAAAATATACAATTCTAATAACTCAAACGGTTTTCAATATTTGTTTATAGTATCAAAATAAGTGGGTATTAATTATACAATAATATAACTGAAATAATTCAGTCTATTTCTGATGTTTATTTCCATTGAGAACATAAATAAATTAAATAAATAAAAAGTTTTTTGGATGAATGGATTTTTTATATTTGTTTAAACAAGTGAAGTATTTCAACTTTAAAAACATGTAAAAATAAAAGAACAAAAATATTACATAAAATCTGTTTTGTACATTACTTAAATTACAATTATGTTGTACATATTTTTAGTATTATCCGTATGTTTAATGCAACAATAATATACTTAATAATAAAAGGAATCCGCAACACTGCTTCCAAATATCAGAGTTTTCTAGTTCCGTTAGATTATAATAAGATAAGAAAGAAAGGTGAAGCATTATTGGGAATTCTTAATATAACTACTATCCCCCTAAGTGGGACTAAGAGATCCAATCAGGGCATCCCTTTTCCCCATATGTATATACCTTAAGTTTTAAGTTTGCTTTCGATTATAAAATAGACGTATTCGAGTATTCTATTTGTGACATTGCCTATTAAAAAAAATACAATAATATATCTAGTCGATAAAATACAGTTAAATGTTGTTGTAAAATTCGTATAAAAGCTGAACCACACTCCTGCTTAAAATAGTACATTACGACACAAGTGCGAAAAACATGAAGTTTTTGAAATTAACTTTTCGCACTTGTGTCGTAATGTACTATTTTAAGGTGCAATGTGGCCATACCTTTAAATAATAATGTGTAATAATGATATTTTAAGAATTGAAATCATTATGTTTAGGATATAAGGATTCCCAATAATATTTGACAGAGAGCGGTTATATTTTTATGAGGCAAACTATTTTCGTACGATAATAATAATTGATCTTACTTCTAAGCTCGTAATAAGATTCTATTAGGATAAGTTTTCAAAATTTAAAATTATCTTGATAAGTGAACTCATTTGTATCTAGTTTCGTTGAAATCACGTGTTTTCCCACCAACTTTAACCTTTTAACCGTTATATTTTTAATAATACATTGTGCATCGAGGGAGGTAAGTACGGTATCACTAACGAGGGAAGCCCTACGCCTTAGGCGGAGTGTTTTTAATGACTCTGGTTAGTATTCCGCTTACCGACCCTGATTCATACAGCGTTTTTCATCACACTTGTGAGCAAAACAAATTGTTTTAAGACAAAATATAATTAAATGACATAATAACATTTCTATTACTCCCAAGGGAATTTCACTTTTCTATTACTCCCGCGATGTATGCAAGCAATGGCGTGCTTACAAAACAAGTGTGATGTAAAATCTGTTTTTTTTACTATGATCAATTTTATTATATACTCAAAAGTTTTTTTAAGTTGTCTGTTTTATTTTAAAATGTCTTATTTTAATGGGTCGATCAAAAGAGAGCTCCTTATTTCTAGAGTGATATGGGTGCTTTCACCCAAGTTAAGCACTACTTAATTTGAACAGTCTAAATGACTAAATAAATAACAATAAATGACGGTCAAAAGGTTATCGTACTAACAAAAGTCAGCCACGTGTATATAATTTCTTATAATATATAAAATGCATAATAAAGCGACTGGTAATGTAACAAGTGCCAAAAGTGGCTTGATATTTGCAGGCAATATCAGTATTTAAGTTTAAAAAATCGGAACCTGTTAAATGTGGGTAGGTATATGAGTTTGCCACCAAATTCTTAGAATAACATTTATCCCATTACAGTCACAACCGCTGGCTGAGTGGTCATTAGTTTCAGATCTACTAGCCCTAGAATGCTTTTTCTGCCCTCCGGCCGGCAAACAGCACATTGCCGGCCGCAGCGCTAAACTAATTGCCGCCTGCCGGCTCCGTTGAGCAGAAAAACAATATATACACCTCGGCCATTAAATGGAAAAGCCTCGGCCTCGGCTTCGCTGCAATTACACGTCTTCCGAGACATTTCCCACTTAAACGGCCTTGGCATGTAATCTACTATTAATTTTATCTTGTATAGGTATTCATGAATTACTTACGATCTCGATAATGAAGTAGGTGACAATAAATCGGCTATGCTTAGACATTTTTCAAATACGGCAACATTAGTTCATTGTTCTTATGCCGTCTCCACATTTTATGCACGAAAAGTTTAGTTTGATGAAACCACAATAAAAATAACGACTTATTTGCCCTAGGAGTCAAAATACATAAGCAGTGTGTACTTATAGAAATTTCAAGGGAACTTCGAAGTTCATTTTCGACCATTTGTCTCTCACTCCAACGAATGCGTCATCAGCGTGACAGAGACATGCGGAAGAAATTTACGGTTTTCGAAATTAGGCTTTCTGGATTTAACTGTAATACTGATATTGCCTGATCGCTTGAAGGTCTGAATGTGCGAGTGACGTGTTCAAATTCCAAATTGGACAATATTTTATACCTACAGAGTATTTTTTCATTAACACTATTCATAAATTTCATGTAATAACTTTAAATGTAATGGTATCAAAATATTAGTAACTCCAAAACAGCAGTAACAGAAAATTATGTCTATTGATATTAAATTATTGTAGTTTCATAGTTATATGTTATATACATAAAATAATATGGGGCTATTCATTTACTATTTAAGGATTTTACGGTTTGGATACGTTTATTTTTCTTCTTACAAGGGTTAAATCTATTAAGAGGAAGGCTAAACTGATAAATCACGTGTTACATAAGAAATAAATGGCCCCATATGCTATGTGACAAGTACTTATTACTATGTGTGTTATAATACAATCATAATTATACGATTCTACTCACTTAACTGTCAAAGGCAAATCAGACAAAATATTTGTCTTTGTTTTACGCCTTATTTATGGTTATTAATGTTATAATACTGTAATAAAATGTAATTTACCTCAACATAACAACCTCAAGCGCAAAAAAACTGATACAAATCATTATTATGTAACCTGTTATATTTATAAATATGATATATTTTATTAAGTCTTGTCCTACCATTCACAAAATGTTCTATTTCATATTATATTACCTTAAAATTGTTCGAATAATATCAGGGTAACTAACTTGATGTTGTCATGTATTATTAGAGTTTAAAAAATAGAATCAACGAGCTTCGATATCCCCGTCCTTGTTTGCCTGGGTTGTAGCTAAATATCTCCATCTCCTTCGCTCTTTGTCACAGATTAAATATACCTTAGTCGTGAGTAGAAAAAAACGGAAAGGGATAATTTTATTTAGCCGTTAGCACACCTACACATTCGCATGCAACACCGAAACGTTGCGCATGCAATATAATTTGACATCGTTTCGCCAGGGTTTTGAACGTGTGTCCCTGGTGTGTCCTAACAACGCAAATGTGCCAATCCGAGAAGTTAACGCTAACACAGATAATAACTCAAATATGTATGAAGTGCACATTTGCACAAAAGGCCAGTCAACTTGGTCGACAATGGTGCAGTAACTTTACAATACAAATAAGAGACGTTGTTGCGTCTTTGCAAGTTTGAAGAAGATAATGTGCTGTTACAACAAGTACCTATTTTGCAGAAGTATAATACCGATTTTTAAGGCGTGATTTAAAAAAAAAGATTTTTATTTTTATAAAAGTAAAAAAACAGACAAAGTTCACAAAACGGTCCCTAATTAAACATAACATAAGAGTCAGAGATGGAGATATATCTGTGTAAGACCCCTGAATTGAAACATGTAAAACATAATATTGATCTTCTAGTCTTATTCTTAGAATAGTGGTAATATACGAGTGATCTAGAATAAGTCGTTGTAAGTATTACACAGGAGTGTTCCCTGTAAACATTTTTAGAATTTTATTGTTTGTGTCATTTCGATTTTATTGTTATTATGTCTCCTTTTGTTATCCTTTTTCATCGTTGTAGAGTAGATTAACAGTACATTACGAGGTCGGATAAAGAATTGCTAGCCGAGTGATATTGACGGACGAGAGAAGCGAGACCGATTAGAGACACGAGGCTGGCAATTATTAATTACGACCAAGAAATGTTTTACATTGTGCATTTCTCAAACAATGAGCGGAATAACTACTTAAAAAATAACTTAAAAGTTAAATTCGACCGGAAATGTTATATGAGAGTATATTGCGGTCATTCCTGGCTGACATAATTATGCTTAACAGTTTATTTTTACGAACGTATCGACTTAATTTCCGCACATGTTTGAGAAACTCTTAAATAGCCTTAAAGATCTGTTAACAAGGACTTAAAGTGAGATCATGACAAGATGCCTTTAACTAATAGTTTGTTAGTTACGGGTTCGTTCAGATGTATACTAATATCTAATAAATAATAAAGTTTAAACAGAGCTATGTACATGTTATATATTTTTGTTAATATAACAATAGAGGCAGCATATCATGTTTTGTAGAAATACAATAATTTTATGACTATGGACTGTTTTATTTATACCACAACTAGATAAAAGTACGACAGGTATATATGTTTGTTACGAAGCATATGTGATACCTCTAAAATTGTAGGCGTTCATAGCCTAAGGTATTTTCAGACGTCCTTTATATTTTTTTGCAATTATAAAGAGAATAATCGCCTACGAACGACCTTAGCACTTTTGTTTGCCGCGGCTACAAGACTCCTTTCCATTGTATTGATAAAAAGAGACGGGTAACCACGAGAAGACTACGAGTTGCTGTCATACATAAAATATACTACTCTGGGTCGCGTTTTATAAAGTTGCATTTTACAATTTCGCTGTTTGCCTCTCTAACGCACGTACATATTCGCAAGAAAGAGGCCAACAGCAAAGTTGTAAATTGTAACTTTATAAAACGCGACCCAGATCACTCCCGTTTTCAGGATTTCACAATTTTCGTAGTGATAATCGCTAGTCGCGTACCTCAACTAATTAAACATAATTTAGGGTCTGCTTACGCATGTACGACACGTACATACAGGGTGTTTTTTTTTCGACCGTTCAAATTCTACGTAGTGAATGTGTAGGTCATACTGACCAACTTTTATTATGGGGACAAAGTCGAAATCGCGAAAAAAAAATTAGCTGTTTCATACATTTCGGCGCCCGCGCCTGCTCAAGGGAGGGGTGAGCATACCTCGTCGACTGGTAATGGTGACCAACCGATTAGGGAATGGAATTTTGCCAAAGCTAACTTTGAATTTTTGTATGTGTCATTAGCAAATATTGACTGGACTGATTTATATGAACTAACTGATCCAAACGACATATTAACTAATTTTTACAATAAGTTGAATACAGTTTTGGAAAAACTGCCATCAATTTAGCTTACGACCAATATCTTGATAACCTTCAATTCAACATGGCGAAAGATCCTAAATCTTTTTGGAATTTAATAAAAAAGAAAAAAAGTAGTAATAAGTGTAATGTTTTAATGGACGGCGACCGGGTCTTGTCGCAGCGGGAAACCGCGGAGGAATTTGCTAAATATTTTTATTCAGTTTATTGCACAACTCCAGCCGGTTTATATTCGTCAGCGGCGAGTGCTGCGGCTACAGCTAGCAGCTCGTACGTTCGCATTCACGAGCTGCAGGTTGCCGAGGTACTCCTCGCAATGCAGAAACTTCCTCCAAAACGTTCTGTGGGGCCAGACGGCATTCCGCCGTTCATTTTAAAAGACTGTCGCTCGGTACTGGCTCGACCTCTATGCCATTTATTTAACAAATCCTTGAAGTCGTCAGTTTTTCCGGACCAATGGAAGTTGACACGCGTGATACCAGTGCCGAAGGGTAGTGGCGGATCTAAAGCATGCAATTACAGACCAGTGGCAGTCTTATGTGCACCAGCAAAGGTATTTGAGTCAGCTGTACAACGTTCCTTACTGCAGCAGGTCAGTAGCCAGCTATCCGACTCGCAGCACGGATTCCGGGCGGGACGCAGCACCGCGAGTAACTTACTTCAACTCATGTCCGTGGTAACACCGGTCGTGGATGCCGGCGGTCAGGTGGATGTCACCTATTTTGATTTCAAAAAAGCATTTGACGTGGTAGATAATGACATCTTACTGAATAAGCTGGCGGACGCGGGGTGTACACCGCCGACGCTTTCATTCTTTGCCAGTTACATGCGAGATAGGCGTCAGTACGTGGACTATGGCGGTTACAAATCGGAAGAATATTACACGAGATCAGGAGTCAGTCAAGGTAGTAATCTGGGTCCATTGAATTTTTTGCTTATGATTAATGATCTCCCAGGAGTGGTACGTAACTCGGAATGTATATTGTTTGCTGACGATTTGAAACTACTGCGACGAATCGAGGATGTATCGGATTGCTTGGCATTACAGTATGCTTAGCACATGATTGACGCGACAGTATCTCGCCGCGAGATAGTCTACCCGTCCCTCTTTTGTTAATATAACTAGTGAAGGACGGGAGATCTATCTCGCGACGACATACTGTCGCACCAATCATGTGCTAAGCCTGCAGGATGATATTGATCGTGTAGTACAATGGAGCCACGATAATAAACTATATTTTAATGTGACCAAGTGCTCATCAATATCTTTTAGCAGGTCGCACAGTCCAATACATCATCAATACTCAGTGGATGAAACACCGATGGAGCGAGTTACTGAAATGCGCGATTTGGGCGTTCACTTCACGGCTGACCTTTCCTTTACAGATCATATTGTCAAGACTTGTAAAAAGGCATACAGGAATTTAGGATTTGTTATGCGGCAGGCGCAGAGTTTTACGAATGTGGGTGCTATACGCGCGCTGTACGAAGCTCTGGTCAGAAGCCACTTAGAATGTAATTCTAATATCTGGAGCCCCCATGAAGCCAAATATAAATTTATGGTAGAGAGGATACAAAATAAATTTGTAAGGTTTTTATACCTTAAGTGTTACGGTGTGTACCCATTCTACCCTCTCATGTACCCTACTTTATTCGTACTAGGAATGGTAGGGTATAACAGGCTAGAGGGTAGGAGGGAGTTGGCTCTAGCGTCTTATATTGTCAAAATTTTGCGCGGTAAGATCAGTAGCCCGGGCCTTCTAGTAGGGGTCCAAATGGAAAAAAATGTGCGGTGTGAGTTACAGTTTTGTAATTTTTACCAGAGCTAGAGGGTGTAAAAATAACAATTTTCAGATGTGGAGGGAAAACCAGTTCCCCCCCTGAAAGAGGGGGGAGGGGGGTGAATGTGCAAACGGAAGGGTTATGTTTAATATTTTTTCATTTTTGATAATAAACATGAGGAGTTTCATATATAAAAAAAGAATTATCGATATAAATGCAAAATAGTCACCGTTTTTATTTTGATTGAAGCGTTATATAAGTATTACCAAATAAACATATGAAATTAAAAAAAATACTACAAGATAGCATTTTTATTGTAGTTTTTAAAAATATATATTTTTTGAAACTTTCCATGCAAAAATAAGTCGTAAAAAAATTTCACCTGTCGCGTACCTCGAACGAAAAAGGGACGTAGCTTTGACTTATTGTTGACAGTACATTTCTACTGCGGGAATTTAGTAATTTCGCGTAAATAAAATGCTCCATAATGTCTGTTAGGGCAAATTGCCACAACCTGGGTTAACCAAGCAACCCGGGTTAAACGTTTATTTTACACGGAATTTGATAATTTATAAATTTCTTATGAAGTAAGTGACTGACCGGGCACTATGCTCTTGAACAGCTCAAAAATAACAGGGCGTCTGGGGAAGACGGAATTACAGATGAGCTTCTGAAGGCAGGTGGTAAACCAATACTTACGGCCCTTCAGAGGTTCTTCTACTCCGGAAGGGAACAAAAGAGTGGTGGTACTGTTCTTGAAAAAAGGTGACAACGCCTTATTGAAGAACTACCGATCCATCTCACTTCCGATCCGAGCCATATTTACCTATAAGATAAGGCTTGATGACTTCCAGACTTCCAGCCTCCCGAACGAGCCGGTTTCCGAATTGGCGTTTCGTAAATGTTATACAGAAGACCGAGGAATATAACCTGTCACGTGCCCCTGCCTTTCTGTTTAACGTTTGTGGACTACGATAAGGCCGTAGTAAGATTACCATGACGTACTAATGCGGTTCAATTTAGGTCGAGAGAAAGCGACAAGGCTATACAAGTCGTATATCACTGTCCCTTTCCCTGAACCTAAACTGAATCGCATTAGTACGTCATGGTAACCCCCAAGGCCTTCGATTTGATCGAAACTCTGGGCAGTACTACAGTCTCTCCAACGGTGCCAAGTAGACTACCGCTATGTCGAAATGTTGAGGTGTTTGTACGAAAGCGCCACGATGTCAATCCGACTCGAAGACCAGAGTTTGAAGCGTATTATACTGCAGCGGGGAGTCAGGCGAGTAGGTATCATCTCCCCTAAACTGTTTACCGCTGCACTGTGAGATATATTCAAGACTGAACTGGAGAAGGTTGGGTATGAACATAAATGGCGAGTACCTCACTCACCTTCGATTCGCTGATGATATGGTGGTCTTGGATGAGACCTTGGAAGATTTCAGTACGATGCTTGCTGATGCTGACCTCAGTAGCGCCTCCGACCGAGCGAGTTGGTCTTAGGATGAACATGGATAAGACGAAAACTCCCTTTACAATCAGAGACTAAACTCGAAGGTGTAGAAATATGCCTAGGACAAACTACCCAGTTAGGTAGGTCCAACTTTGAGTAAGAGGTCAATCATCGAATCCGACTCGGTTGGGCAGCGTTTGGGAAGCTACGACACATCTTTTCATCAAATATCCCGTAGTGTTTGAAGACGAATGTAAATATTTGATCAGTGTGGCAACACATACTGATCAAAGACTTAAAAGAGTGATGTCATACGGTACTGAAACGTGGTCGCTTACAATGGGTCTCATAAATTCAAATTCACCCACAGGGCAATGGAGAGGGCTCTGGTGGGAGTCTCTCTGCGAGGTCGCATTAGAAATGAGACGATCCGCAGCAGAACCAAAGTATAGCTCCATAGCTCTGCGATATAGCTCTCCAAATCACTAAACTAAAGTGGCAGTGGGCGGGGCACATTGCACGTAGAACCGATGGCCGATGCAACGGAAAGGTTCTCAAGTGGCGGCCTCGCAGGTGGAAGATGCAGCGTGGGCCTACCCTACAAGGTGGACAGTGAAGGTCGCTGGATGCGAGTGGCGCAGGACCGGTCATTGTGGCAGTCTTTGTGGGAGGTATATGTTCAGCAGTGGACGTCTTTCGGCTGATATGGTAATGATGATGATATGAAGTAAACGTTTAACAATTGATTGTCAAATTCCATATGAAATAAACTTTTAACGTGGGTGAACCGGGTTAGTTGTTTAGTCCCGGTTAGTGAAAATTACCTCTATCATCTTTGGTAATGAGATCGTTACCTAAATAACACTTGTAAAACTGATTACCCATCACGATTCATATGATCAGATACTATATATCATATGTATGATCAGATAGACCAGATATATAATATACACGCGGTGGCGGTATACAATAATAGATAAAATTTAAAAATAGAATCTGAACAAATAAAATTCTTAATAATCTAAATTAATCTTAGGTTATTTAAAAAATATCAGAAAATATTCAATTTACTTTCGTATCAATAAATATTTACAATTGTATTATGAACAATAACATGTAGGTACATAAGTACAAGAATATGTATAATCTACGAGCGGTTGCCGGCACAAAAGACTCTTTTTTGAGGTAGGAGGAGGTTACGCGGAGGTTTTTGTTTGAGGTACGCGACAGGTGCAATTTTTTTTTCAGTGTGATTTTGTATGAAAGACCACAAAATGTGTATATTTTTAAAAACTGCAATAAATATGCTATCTTACAGTATTTTTTTAAATTTAATTAGTTTGTTTTTTAATACTTTTATGACGCTTAAATTAAAATAATAAAAAAACCGGCCAATTGCGAGTCGGACTCGCGCGCGAAGGGTTCCGTACCATTATCAATTTATTGTTAAAAAAATACAGTTAAATCAACCTACCTCAAAAACTATAAGAGATAATTTAATCAAACCAAAAATCGTTGATAGAGTTTATAAATGTGCATAACATATAATTTTTTTAGAATTTTATATCGCGTAGTTTAAGAAATAGAGGGGGGGGGACACATTTTTCAGACTTTGAAAGCTGATATCTCGAAAACGATTTGCTTAAATAAAAATGAGATTTATAAACCTTCATTTCATTTTCAAAGACCTTTCTATTAATACCCCACACGCTTATATACAGCTAAAAAAAAATTCTATCCCTCAGTTACATGTATGGAGGGCCCCCACCCCAATGGTTATTTTTATAATTTAGTATCATAATCATGTAGCGGTTCATACAACACATATCCTTACCAAATTTCGTTACTGTAGCATTTATAGTTTCCGAGTAAATCGGCTGTGACAGACGGACAGACGGACAGACGGACATGACGAATCTATAAGGGTTCCGTTTTTGCCATTTTGGCTACGGAACCCTAAAAACGGTAACTTCTATTACTTTTACTCCAAAAAATCTACTTTTTTATATGAAATTGGTCATGTTTATGATAAAAAATGGATTTTCCATGTCTGTTTTACACGAAAATGATACCAAACAACGCATAGTAGGCCTTATTAATTAGTAAAAAAAAATTAATCGTAACCCTTCCGCATGCACATTCACCCCCCTCCCCCCGCGCTCAGGGGGGGAATTGGTTTTCCCTCCACATCTAAAAACAACTACTTTGAGACCCTCTAGCTCTGGTTAAAATTACAAAACTGTAACTCGCAGCGCACAATTTTTCCAGTGGCGTATCTAGGGGGGGGCAGGGGGGGCACGTGCCCCGGGCGCCGAATCAGAGGGGGCGCCAAATCGGCCAAAATTTTTGATATACTTTTGCATAAATTATACATAAGAAAAATTAAAATTCATAAAATGCTAGACCGACTGGTACATTTTCCCCGGGCGTCATATTAGAAGGGGCGCCAAATCGGCAAAATATTTTGATTTCCTTGTGCATAATTTACATATGAAGAAAATCTGTAGGTATGCATAAATTTTAGAAAGGTACATTTTCCCACCTTTTGGCGCCCGCGCCATATTAGGGTGGGCGCCAAATCGGCCAACATTTTTGATTTCCTTGTGCATAATCAACACATAAAGAAAATCTTTTTGCGTACCTAATTTAAAAAAAATGCTAGTTTGGTAGGTACATTTTCCAATATCAGGGGCGCAATATCAGGGGGGGCTCCAAACCAGCCAATTTTTTTAATTTCCTTATGCATAATTTACACATAAAGAAATCAAAAATGTTTACTAATGCCTTATTTCAGAAAGTCCGTAGGTACTGTATTTTTTTAGTCGTTTTCTTTAGATTTCACTTTTTTTTTCTCTTAACCTTATTTGGAGAATTTTTAGTACCAAAAGTATGGAAATGTAGTACTTATTAGTTTCGAACAAAGGCTATATTCGGACTTTCATACATTTGCAACCTTTAATTGTAGGGGATGGATTTTTTATGGTAAGCACCCCTAATGGCGTCTATTATTTTGACCAAGTTTCAGTTTCTTCTGTTTGACTTATGTCACTTATACGGTTTTCAGAAAATAACGTTTTTAGGGTTCCGTAGCCAAGATGGCAAAAACGGAACCCTTATAGTTTCGCCATGTACGTCTGTCCGTCTGTCCGGAGCATAGCTCAGTGACCAAATTGCAGATTTCTAGTATTAAACTAGAAATCTGCAATTTGGTACAGGTAGGTATAGGTATACGTATTAGATATGAGCGCCGATGGCCAAATAGCCGGCGGCGGAGCGCCGGTCAAAATTAATCGACGGCGTGGTATTGAAAATAGTTCTTCATAGAGTTAATAGCAAGGAACGAAATTGTCCATAGCAAAAATCAAATTGTCAGAGGGATTGACTCAAAAGCTCTTTAACTATCGATAAATAATTGACACTTCAGCCTTCAGCCTATCGCAGTCCACTGCTGAACATAGCCCTCCCCAATTTCACGATACCGCCTTCGATCTTCGGCTGCTCGCATCCAGTTCTTGCGCAAATCGTCGCTCCACCTTGCCTGTGGGCGTCCTACACTACGCTTGCCGACACGCGGTCTCCACTCAAGAACTCGTTTACCCCAACGGTTGTCGGTTCTACAGCTATTAGCTGCCACAATATATATGCCACAGCATATGCCACTTCAGCTTGCTATGTCGATCACTTGGTTCTCTGCCAGATAACCTCATTTCTGATTCGATCCCGCAGAAAGAAGCCGAGGATAACCCTTTGTAAAGCTCGCTGAGCGACCTTCAACTCGTGCACCACGCGTGCGATCAGAGTCCACGTTTCGGCTCCGTACGTCATGACGGGTAGGGCGCACTGATTGAAGACTTTTGTCTTCAAACACTGTGGGATCGACGATGTGAAGACTCGACGTAGCTTCCCAAATGCTGCCCAACTTAGCTGAATTCTTCTATTCACATCCTCGAAGTTGTTTCTACCCATCCGCAATGTTTGCCCGAGGTATACATATCTATATCTCGTACTCGCCATTAATGTTGATGCCACGTCCTTTCCAGCTCAGCGTCTTAAACATGTCCTTCATTGCATTTGAGAACAATTTCGGGGAGATAACGTCCCCTTGTGTCACACCTCTACGCAATAGGATTTGTTTACTGATTCTGTACCTGGACGGATATGGTGGCGGCCTCGTAAAGACATCTTATTGCTTGGATGTATCACCAATCAACTTGGCATCGTTGCAAGGATTCCAGAACAGGCAATATCTCAATCGAGTCAAAGGCTTTCTCATGGTCCACAAATGCTAGACACAGGGGCTGATTATACTCCTCGGTCTTCTGTATAATTTGCCGCACTATGTGGATGTGGTCTATGGTGCCGTATCCGCTCTAAAATCCAGCCTGTTCCGGAGGTTGGAATTCGTTGAGTCTCCGCGCAAGACGGTTCGTGATCACTCTTGGGAACAGCTTATCGACTTGGCTTAGAAGAGAAATGGGTCGATAGTTCTTCATCGGGGTTTTGTTTCCCTTTTTGAAGAACAGGTCGACCACACTTGTACTCCACGCCTCCGGAGTTCTCCCTTCATGTAAATAGGACTTCTCCTTATAAATAGGACAGCGTTAAACGCTTTTGGAGCTCCCTCACTACGGGTTTACCTCCTGCTTTTAACAACTCTGTTGTACCGCCATCCTATCCAGGGGCTTTTCCGTTTTCAAGCTGCCCAAGAGCGATCTCGATTTCGCCGATACTGACTTATAGCAGGTCTTCGGTGTAATGGCGTATGAAAGTGGGTCTAGAATCCTCATTTTGCATGCATGCGAAGCGTATAATCGGCCATAGAAATCTTCCACTTGGGAAAGGACTGCCGGCTTCGAAGTAACGACTTCTCCACGAGCTGTAGTCAGTGTCGTCAGGTGGTTTCTTCGTACAAGTTGTATGAACACCTTTGACCCCCGGTTCTGACGATTGCTCTTTCAATCGAAAGAGTATTGGGGCATTGGGACAAGGACACTTTTACACCTAAGTGTATAGGCATACTGTACATTCTAACAAGACATTTAATGATGTACATTGTACACAAACTTCTGATTTCTAAATTAGTTTTCTTATCAATCCTTCACGTTATCGTTAGTTGTATATAGATAAAATCACTGCTGGCCATCTAATGTCACTAAATATCTTGTTAGAATGTACAGTATACAGTATGCCTAAATATACACAGACATTGTAGTTGAGGTAACAAACATTAAAAAAAAGATATAGTCGAATTGAGAACCTCCAACTTTTTTGAAGTCGGTTGAAAATCAACTTTTTTTTCTTGCCTAGTAGGTTGAATTTTGGAAAAAATTACGGAATCCTAAAACTGAGCCTTTTAAGTTCAGTTAAGGGGGGGGGGCGCAAATTTGGCGCCTGCCCCGGGCGCCTTTTACCCTAGCTACGCCCCTGAATTTTTCTTAACTTTGTATGGACCGTGACCCTTACTAAATATTCTGGCTATAATGAACCTGTGCGTCCCAGACCGGTACGTGTGGCGCCGGCGCCGGCCGCCGCTGCTGGCCGAGCCGCGCGCGCGCACCGGCCTGCTGCGCGCCGCGCCGTGGACGAGGGCCCTGCGTACGCTCAATCAGGTTGCTACCCGGATCGATTTGTTCCATTGTTCTGAGAATGCTTTTAATATAACTACTTTGTTCGTTTTATGTTACGTGTCTAATAATTAATGTGTATTTAGGTTTAAGTTTACTACACTGTCGCATTGGGTAACTGTCATGATAGTTGTAATGGTACTTGTAATAAAATAAAATAAAATAAAAATTTCGGCCGGCGTAATGCCGCCAATTTGTATGAAACAGCTGATTTTTTTTTCGCGATTTCGACTTTGTCCCCATAGTAAAAGTTGGTGAGTATGACCTACACAATACACATTCACTACGTAGAATTTGAACGGTCGAAAAAAAAACACCCTGTATTGTATACCTAGTTACCTACTATTGTGATAGGCATCCTGATGATAAGTCATAAGTCATTTATTCCTAAAACCAGTTTATACGTCAAAGTATGGGGCATACTTCATTATGTCTTACAAATATACAGGGTGTTTTTTTTCGACCGTTCAAATTCTACGTAGTGAATGTGTAGGTCATACTCACCAACTTTTACTATGGGGACAAAGTCGAAATCGCGAAAAAAAAATCAGCTGTTTCATACAAATTGGCGGCATTACGCCGGCCGAAATGTATGAAACAGCTGATTTTTTTTTCGCGATTTCGACTTTGTCCCCATAGTAAAAGTTGGTCAGTATGACCTATACATTCACTACGTAGAATTTGAACGGTCGAAAAAAAAACACCCTGTACAATGTATAAGTGAAAACAATTCAACGTTCAATAATTGAACCAGTTGAATAATACAGCAATTTAAAAAAAAAAATTAACTTTGGATCACGTCTTCCATTATTGATAAAAATTGGTAGGCTGGTAAGTCAATGATGCTGAGCATTAAGAATATTAAGATCCACCACATTTCTCAAAATGTCCCAGAAAGTTTGTATGGAAGTTTAAACAAGTAAGTCCGTATAACAAAAAAGTAACGTTTGATATGGTTTGATACAAATGTTTTCGGACATTATGGGAATTTTTTATCAATATCGAAGACGTGATCCAAATGTATAAACTTTTTGAGACCTTTAGTTATCTAATTTCGTTTTTGAGTATGGTGAGTATTGTATAAGTGCAAAATTATGCTTAATTATGCCATATTATAAAAATGCTTAACGAAACAAAAGAAAGCAATGAAATTTCTCGAAAACGTGTGCGACTAGTTGGCGCCACTTAGTCGTAAGGTCCCGCTATTTTTATTTTAGTTGGTTCGAGGCCCGGGCGAAGCAAGCGAGTTTAAAAAAATCTCTTAATGCTGATTTGTTTCTTTCCAAAAATAAAGGAATGTCTCCTTTAAGTAAAATGAGCTAGCTTAAGGATTTAGTTTTCCTCCAGAGCCTAAGTTTAATTTCCACACTGTATATCGAACAAATAAAAATGAAGGTCACGAACGCGTAATAAAATACAGGGTGACATCGGGGTCGTGATCCAAACTGTGAGAAACGTGTTAAGATAGTCTTCCTAAACAATGTTCTCTATGGGACCTATATGAACAAACTTACTTTTTTTACGACTAGTAAAGTTTGTGTTCATTAATATGTACAGTCAGGGAATTTAATTTCCTACCCATTTCGTAGAAATGTTGTTAGGCATTCACGATGCATTAAGGTCGAAATTTTAATTTTATTATTGATGTGTCAATACCCATTATTTGTCAGTGTCACTGCACGTCACATAGAACCTCTTTACGAAGTTATTTACTTTTCTAATAAATAATTACTTAAACACATGGCAGATGCTGTCAGTGTCAGTCGAGAAAATTGTGAAATAATTTTCAAAAGCGAAATTATTGTGAGCGCAAATGTTATAGTTACACCAGGAAGGAGTAGGGATTCATGAAATAACACGTTGGTTAAATGTGATGAGGAACACTGCTCGCCGTTGGGTACGGCGATACAATGCTGAAGGAAACCTTGTTGATCAAAGGCAAAATAACCATCGCCCGCTAGCATTAGCCGAAGACCAACGCCGATTAATGCGACGTCAATATAATTTGGAAGCTCTACGACAACAGGACGGTTTGCAGAAATGTTTGACGTTCACCCTAGAACAATAAGGAATTGCCTACATGCAATGGATTTTCATCACAGGCGGCCTGCGAAAAAAATTGCATTGACCGAGGCTCATAAAGCAGCGCGACATCACTTCGCCCGTCAGTAATTAAATCTTGACTAGACATCTACAGCATTTTCCAGGTCTCAAACCGGAAGATTACATTTGTGGCGTGGTCATTCGCGATCTTGGTGGATACACGTGTTTTTAATTGAATTTTTTATGACTATTGTGTTAATTTGTTGCGTTGAAAACTTATTTTTTTTAATAAACACCCTGGTCAAGTGATTGATTAAATAAGATTGAATGAGATAAAATAGTGTTCTTGTTATGAATAATATATGTTATGAATAAAGAACGTCTGTTATGCTTTTATTGAATTATCACTTTAGTCAATTATGTTAGTTTATCGACAGAAACATTTTGCTTTCAGCCTATATATTGGCACCAGCGGCCCTACCGCACACTTTGAAGTCCGCAAATTTCGAGAATTTGTCTCTCACTCTCTAATGACGCCTTCGTTAGAGTGACAGAGAAAAATGATCGATATTTACGAATTTCGTAGTTCGCGGTAGTAGACCAGTGTCTGGATTCGTCGACAATCAAAAATTTAAACTTTGATTCCGAGTTCCCGATTCATTCAAATTTCAAATATAGCAAGACTGAAAACCATAGAAATATATTTTGTTAGATTTTCGATTACTGTCATCCATTTTTAGCATTGCCTTGACGTTTTACAGTTCCCCATGTCAACGTTCTTATTCATATCAGTTGCCTAGTAACACAAACGAATGCGTCTGATATGTCAAAGTAACGTTGTGCTATATATTTATTTTTATTCAATTTAATTACATAATACTAAAATATTTTAAAATAAAACTATTCTAGATAAAACAAGTGTCAAAGTTTCTACAAACAATTAAAATTAAAACTAACTTAAAAACAAAAAGACTAAAAATAACATATTATAATTAGGAAAATAAGCCGCCCATCGTCGTTCCGGGTGCAAAAGTGCCCATAACACTCGCAGCGTTTCCGCGTTGAATAGCCATGGACAGCCGTTGCACCAGGAACGACTCTGAGCGAGGATGCTCTCCTTTTTGTCGGAGACGACGTCCGATGTCCCGTATAAGTTTTTTCGCATCAGCTCCCCAGCAGCCCGCTGTCTCCACCGCGACGGGAACGAAAATATAGCTCGGTCCTAAGAGACTATATTTCTGCCGCTTTAAGTTCGCCTGCCACTCGGCTGCCGCTCCAGCAGCACGTGTGGTGCGACTAATGTGGGAAGCGGCGAAGGTGCTCACACATGTCGCATCCCAAACCAGGCACCGTCCTCTCTCCCATGGCACCAAAGTCAGGCCATCGGGGCGTTTCCCGTCAGTGCGGCTGAGACCTGGCGGCTCAAGCGCAGAAGGAACACCAGCTGATCTGAGGGCCCTCTGGATGTTATCATTTAGGGCATGGTGACGCGGGTGCCGCCCAGTACATCGCCGGCAACTCAGTGCGTGGTGACCGTCAGCTCCTACCATGGAACCGCAGATGCATACATGTGGTTCACATACATCGCAGCCCAGGCGAAGAGCGACGGACACGCGCAATGAGTCACCGTCGAGTAAAGTGCCCAGTTGAGGTGACGGTAGTGCGTGTAACCATGCCCCAGCCTCGGGGCGCGATACC
This sequence comes from Thaumatotibia leucotreta, assembly GCA_025490895.1. Lineage (NCBI taxonomy): Eukaryota > Metazoa > Arthropoda > Insecta > Lepidoptera > Tortricidae > Thaumatotibia > Thaumatotibia leucotreta. Next base: position 24,705 of record JALPQI010008610.1, read on the forward strand.
GCCAGGAGCCTAGCACGGTCTGTTCCCTCTGCCCCGTCGATCAGATGATCAAGGGTGGCTTTACAGCCCATGTCATCCCAGGCGCGCTGTATGCAGGGGTTTTCCGGGCGCGTGTCCGGGTGGAGAGCCGACCATGCCTCCAGGGCGTCGGCTACATACGGTAAGCTTTCCCTGTCGCCATTTTGAGGTAAAATGCTAGCGACTAGGTCTACTACCCCATGTGCCGACGCCAAGAAAGCCGGTAGGCTCACATCCCGGACGCATCGTACCCCGATTCCTCCGTACCGGATAGGGAGTGTAGCTTGTGTCCACTTGTCGTGGTTCAGGGACACGTTGACAATGGATTCCAAAGCTGTTTTAATAATGGTGTCAAAGGAATCCATATCCGTCGGGAATAGCCAGACCGGGGCAGTACGTAGGAGGTAGGTGATTTTAGGAACAGCCAGACACTTCTGCATAAGAACCAGGGCAACATGTGGGTTGATGTGCTTGAGGCGTTCATTGGCTAGTAGGAGAAGATCCCTGCGAGTTCGAAGAGCCCCTGGGATCGCGGAAGGGAATATAGGGGCTCCAAGTAAATAAAACGTGTCAGGATTAAGGGCTCTAAGGCCAGGGAGTAACGATGAGAAGAAGGGAAACAGGTAGCACGATTCCGACCCACACGAGAAAAATTGTGCTTAGTAGATAGCTCTTATGATGACTGTTTGCTATACGATATTGATCCTTAGGTGGGTAGGAATTTAAATTCCCCGACTGTACACATTTGTCCATACTAATCCTTTCCAAATGTGTTTACATAATTATGAAACGAGACTGGAAGTTATGAACACTTCCGCACCGTTCGGTATGGAAACAGTTTTTTTTTTCGCGATATTCATATTTGTTCCATGGGAAACCTTGTTGAGAATGACCATCTTAACACGTTTCTCACAGTTTGGATCACGACTCCGACTTTGAGGATTTAGTAATGGAGTCGGCTTCATATCGTTTCCCCTCTGCCAAAAACTTTGGCCAAGAATTTGTACATTGACCAAACCTGTATATAAAAACTATTTCATTAATCGATTCTTCGCAGTCTTGTAATCGTTATGTACCCGTAACAAGCTCCGTCAAAATGCCTGTATGTGCTATGTATGGATTCAAAACTCGTTCAAATACATCATGTATACAAAATATGCGATACCATTTCATATCTTGCCTTTATTTGTTTATATTACAACATTTTATTACATAAAATTGTTCAAGAAAATCAAGTACCAGGGAATCGATAGCAAAATCGGTTTCAAAAATATCGCACACAATTCGTATTTTCATTTTTGACTGATGGAGAAAGTTTGACATTTATTGTATTCTCGTATTTAAGGTTAATAAGGTCTACCCATCTTTAAATTTTGTAGGAAATATCAGACTTAGTGAATCAAGTAAGACAGAAGACTCTGCCTTGGTCTAATGTTAAGCTTATATGTAAGACAATAAGGTTGAATATTTATTGCGCTTATTTGGAATACGTATTACGCGCGAAAATACATAGTGATGTGAACGTTGCTCTTTATGACACAATGTCGAGAGTAGGTATAGAATGTCGAGATACGGACACTTGTGTTTACGTATATTAGTGTTCTCAAAGTAAGTAAATAAAATCACAGTCTTATCGAATTCAATAACTTCATTTTTACAAGTGCTACTTAACGCTAGTTGGACCTATATTATAAATTGTATTTAGGTACTTACTAAAATATCACTAAGGAATATCAATATCACCGGCCCTCACAGACAACATATGTTGTCTGTGCCGGCCCTATTGCAAAAACTTGTATGTATACGCACCTACGCACCTTGTACCTTCGCACTTGTATTCAAATTGTATCCTTACGAGTATTCACAATTAAGCCTCAGTCAGTTTTACCCCAGCTAACTAAAACATTCTTACTACAACAAAATAAATAATAGGTACTCGTATGTACACTCGTATGGACATACATTGTCATTTCTCACTACATCTGTACAGCCTTCGTAGTCAAAGATCGCGATAAACGAAAACATAATCAATTGAAGTAGGTTAATGGCAAGACATTCAGGCGATTTTGTATTAAAATTGGTTGATTAATTAATAACTGTTACTAATTGTTTGTTTACTTTTATTTAAATACTCAAAACAACAATGTATAGTACCAAGGTGCACGTCAATCTATGACGTTTAGAAAAATATATCGATACGATAATCTTCAGACACTTGAAAGCCATATTAATCGGTTCGATTACACCTACATCGATATTTGAAATTGTGTCCGCATAGAAATTTTACTGTATTAGTGTGATAATTTAACTTAGTGTTGTGGTATTGTTTAAGTGTGCGTGAGTAGTAACGAGAAGAAGAAATGCATTTGTAGTTAGATCGTTTACATGTGTGCTACCTCGTCCCCCTCGGAAATTGGCAGAATGTTTTGTTAGGAAAGTTATAGCGATACCGTCTCCCCATAGTAAATCCTCAAAGCGACTCCGACGTCACCCAGTATAAGTTAAATATTTTTTTCTTATGGTAACATTACATTTTCCGTCAGTCAGTACCGTTCCGTCACAAATCTTTCAACGGTGTCGGCGAGGGGTGTTTTGACTTGTTTGGTTATTTTCTCCTCGCGTGCGTGTTTTTAGAGCAAAACTCACTTTTAACTAGAATTAGCACTTTTTTAGAGTGCAAAGATGTCACAGCCGGAGGTTTCCTGCGGTCTAGAGTACGTAGTGGCACCGGACTTGCAAGGAAGCTTGACCGAAGCGTTTCATGCGAACTACTCGTTCGTCGTGACGCCGATCGTGCACCCTAGGTTCAGAAGACATCATAGAGCAGATGGGTCTAGAGTAGGGGGCTTCACGCGGTCGGATATGATCCTTTCACCGCAAGATTGGACAACTAGAATAGTTGGAAGACTGTCGCCATACTTGAACGTAGACAGCCCGAACGACGTGGTGCGGCAACGACATGAAGACTGTATGAATGAGGAACTGTCTTATTCTAAGGGTCTGGGGCTGCCGGCCTTGCTAGTCACGGTGCACGGCAGGGATAGCCACAACTTGGCAAGGAATTTGCTCAGTTATTTAGAAGGCAGGTGAGAACACATACCTACGTGATTGCATATATTTTATGAAATTCATTGATTTCTTATTGGATATATTTTAAAGACAAACGGTTCTTAATCGCGTAAACTTACGTTTAATTATATCCTGACATTTTGGGCATGACATTACATTACACCTGTGGATATTCTTACATACTTATTGAATGTATTGTCCAGTAAGACTAATTTCGAGACAAGACTGGTTTTTTCAGGTAAGGTCTGGAAATTATGCACCTTTATATTGAGGGTTGCCTGCTAATACTTGTGTTACCTGATAAGTCGATATAACAAAGTGCAAAACAATTGAAAAAACAAGTCCCGCCAAGTTTCTTACCATTCTTCTCGGGTCAGTGGTGTAGGATTAGAACCGGAAGTAGTTTTGATTTTATGTGTAACCATTCAAAAGAGTTGATTGCTATCCCAATTTGAATAAAGAATCATATGACTTTGACAAAAACTGGTTTGCCTAGCTGATGTGTACTTATTGAATCCATATATTTCTTCTCATATATATAATGCCGTTACAAAACACGTTGACATCAAAAATAGCTCATTTTATGAAGCCTCAAGAATTATTAATGCCACTCTATCGTATGAAGACACGGAAAAAGTTTTTCAAATTAGAAACAGTTAACACTGTCATTTAGTAAGATAATCTTTAGTTATCTTAGTTAGAATTTAGTTTTATTGTTCTTTTGGAAAATATGTTGTAGATGACATAGCCGACTAAACATGTTATTATATTTTGTCAACCGGCAATATCATCCAGATACAAAATAACTTGTTTAAGGTCCCCGCGATACAGGTTCGCCTAGTGCGGGTACTTAAGTTAATTTGTTGCTGGTTTTAGCCTTAGTCTAGAGATAAGCATAAGGAAATGTTATAGAATTTAAGTCACTTTATAGTTTACTACTTGTACTATTTGCTTGTCGATAATAAATAAAGGCCATAGTCGGATTTTCATAGTAAGTCAGCCTTTAAATCAACCAGACTCTAGTATTTTTTTGTGAGTACCTCTTATGGTGAAGAATATTTCTGCTGAGTATCAACGTCCTATCGGTGACAGTTTTTGACTTATGATTTTTTTTAGTTTTTTCTTTAATGTGTTGTATCTCAGGATGTATAAAAGCGAATTGCTTCAAATTTTGAAATAATGTTCTTTATTTAGATATGCATCGAATTTAAAAAAATGAATATCGATTGTCGTATAAAAAAAAGAAAAAAAAAGACCAAAAAATTTTTCATATTTTTTTTTGTGTACCTATGAAGTAGTGACACCTCTATTTTCTTTTTCTAATTATAGACCATACATTGGCCTACTAGTTGCCTAAGTATCAAAATTTTCCAAGCGGTACTTCTTACCAAAAATCGGCAATATGTGTGGACAAGTTCTGCATTCAATCGGTGTTTTTCAATGTAGTATACAAACTCTTCATTTATATTTGAGTTTTCTTATCAGGTTATCTTATTTAAGAGTAAATGCTAATGACAACTTAATGTCATCATGATGCAAGCTGTTTATTTCATTATTAATCGGCCGTTTACCATTTCAACTAGCGTATCTCGATAATATTTAACTGCAATATATTATTTTTAATGAATATCTCATAAATAATATCGAATTACGCTAGTTAAAATAATAAACGGCCGATTAATAATGAAATAAACAGCTTGCATCATGATGACATTAAGTTGTCATTAGCATTTACTCTTAAATAAGATAACCTGATAAGAAAACTCAAATATAAATGAAGAGTTTGTATACTACATTGAAAAACACCGATTGAATGCAGAACTTGACCACACATATTGCCGATTTTTGGTAAGAAGTACCGCTTGGAAAATTTTGATACTTAGGCAACTAGTAGGCCAATGTATGGTCTATAATTAGAAAAAGAAAATAGAGGTGTCACTACTTCATAGGTACACAAAAAAAAATATGAAAAATTTTTTGGTCTTTTTTTTTCTTTTTTTTATACGACAATCGATATTCATTTTTTTAAATTCGATGCATATCTAAATAAAGAACATTATTTCAAAATTTGAAGCAATTCGCTTTTATACATCCTGAGATACAACACATTAAAGAAAAAACTAAAAAAAATCATAAGTCAAAAACTGTCACCGATAGGACGTTGATACTCAGCAGAAATATTCTTCACCATAAGAGGTACTCACAAAAAAATACTAGAGTCTGGTTGATTTAAAGGCCGACTTACTATGAAAATCCGACTATGGCCTTTTATTATTATTATTATAAAATGTAACTTGCTTGTATTCCAGCCATCACCCCACCTCAATTTGGGCTCAAGTGCCAATGCAGTGTAACCGAACTTTCCGGGACACCGTCACCCGAGACTTGGATGATGAGACATCCTGGAATGAGCCATGGCTGTGGTGGTCAGAGTTTCATGAAAGGTTTGATTTTATCAATACTATCCTCCTAAGGTTTTTAAACCATATTTTGAACCTTGCTTTGTAATGTGCAGAATTTTGTTAGTTTTCAAAATTACACATTGCCCTTTACAAGGTTAACCCTTTGCACGCCGACATAAAAAAGTATTAGTTTAAATTTGAACTCTAATAGGTTATCAATAGAGTTTAAGATCACAACTGCGAAAATAACGAGTTGTGTTCGTGATCGGCGTGCAAAGGGTTAATACTTACTACAAAAAGATATTCCTTGTATATGAATAATTTGTAGAGTTACGATTGAACAGGAAAAGGTATATCATAAATATTCTTATCAGGGAACCAAAAGGCCAATAAGTAATTATTGCAAGGAAATTTAAGCAATATTTTATAAGAACAGGTTTTGTTGTTAGTTTTTTTTTTCATTCTTAACAACATTGATAACAACGGAAAAATGTGCAGAAAATGTGTGATATATGTGTCAAAGACATCAAATGCTGTTGTGGATAGTCAGCCATATTTGTTTAGATTTTTTTTAGGTTATACTGATTGTGCAAAATCGTCCTACAATATTTATTAATTACAGATTACAATGGGACAAGCGAGTTGGTGTTGTACTCGAGCTTTCTGCTGATCTACCATCCAATGAAATTCTAAAAAGATGGCTCGGAGAACCTGTGAAAGCTGTTGTCTTACCCACATCTATCTTCCACACCAATAAGAAAGGGTAAGTGGATAATATAATATTTTTTTCCCCTCACTAGCTCGTAAAGCGCTCGTTTATCGTTTAATACGAGCGGGTAAAAACGCTTTTTACACACTTGTGAATAAAGTAATTTGACATTGCTCTAATTCCTATAGCCCCCTACTGCCTAGTATAAGTGGATCTGTATGACCGTAGTAAACATGCGCAATCGGAGCTCACATGTTAAATTGGTCATTCTCATGGGTGACTTTGTAAGCCATTGGCTATATTTAAGTTCCAGAAGTAACTCTATTGTACGATACGTTTCGACATTGAGTTTTAAATGGTTTCTTTAAGTTAATTTACATTTGGATGAGATTTGTAATCATATTTCCTCGCGATAGTGAGGGGAAAAAAGTTGTATTATACTTGGCGGCAAAGTTTGTTCAATTCTCGTGCCTTGAGACCTTCGCAATGCTCAAGATTCCAGTTTTTGAACCACTCGCTACGCTCGTGGTTCAATTTTGGAATCTTTCGCTAGCTCAGGTCTCAATATTGGCACAACAGTTTGCCCCAACAAACAACAACTTTGCCCCCTTGTATAATAAATAACTATTTCTAGGCTGTAGGTGTAGGGGCGACCCACTGCTAGGCAAAGGCCTCTCTTTCAGATTTCCACAGCTCTCCAAGTGGATAATATAATTTTATATAAAACGGGAATCAATCATTTGTACCTAACCAAACTGTTAAAATCAAAAAACGTTGGTGAGTATGAATTTTCTATTAGATTTTTCGTTTGTGTTGTTGGTACCTAAATTTTTGTAATCGTGTCTCCACTACCCAAAGGTTGTTTGGAAGAGATCGCTTTTTAGCGATAAGGCCGCCTGTTGTGACCTCTGTTTTTGTAATATATCTTTTGTTTTGTGAACTTTTGTTCTTTATTACGTGTGAGGTGTGCAATAAAGAGTTTCGTATTGTATTGTATTGTAATCTATTATATTTTGATCATTAGGAGTGTTCCACTTCTAAATCTTAACTACAAACGGGTCTTAAATGCGTACACTTACGTTTAATTTCATCCTGAAGTTTCGGGCATGACGTTACACCCGTGGTCACAGGCAGACCATGGGTCCATGTATGAGAATCGTTTTCAAGAGTAAAATAGCCATATAATATCGCCATAGTTGCGCGACGAATAATTTTATTATAAGTATCTAAAATTTTGTGAGACAATAATTATAAATATAATTAAACGGTTAAACTCACGTGTATTTAGTCACTACGGACTAGGGCTCTCGGTCGTTTCCGGGTTTCGTGTACCCGTTTCCGTGTACCCGTTTCTTTGCTACCGGGAAACGGGTTTCTTACCCGTTCGGAACGTTTAATTAGGAACCGTGTAATTAAGACACGGATACCCGAGTACCTGTGTCTGATCCGCCCTCAATGTGTAGTGGCAGTGGCAATCTAAAATATAGGTACGATTTTATATTTGAACAAAGTATTGAACCGCATTTAACCTGCAACAAAGAAAATTTCTAGCTGCGTAATTCGTAAAAAACTACGAATTTTTCGGTAGGTATTGTTTTGTTTCAGACTTTTTACTAATAAAAACATAGGTTTTTCGAATATTCAATTGTAATGGATCCAGTGGCGTGCACTCCATATAGGCAAATAGGCACTGCCTACCCTAGCAGAATAGAATATACATACACGTATTCGTCTCCATAATAATAATATGTAATGTTTTCTGAAAGAAATCCACTTATCCGTTTAGTATTAACGGAGCTCGCGGCGATTTAAATTTGCGCGCGACTCGGCTCGCATACGATCGCATAGGCGGAATTCGCGCGCGGCTGCGCCAGAACAGAACGCGGAGAGCGCTACCTGGGATAAGGCAACTGCTATTACAGCCTGCAAAAACACACATACTCACACCGTGCGTTTGTGTAAACATGTCCGTGAACTATATACATATTTTTGCCCAGTTCACACATAGATAGAAAATGACGCACACAAGAACGAAAATAGGCTGCGCCTATGCCATAAGTGCGAGAGAGAGCCGATATTGGTATCTCAACTTATAAGTCGCCTTCGTTGAGGGCCTACCACGAATTAAGTTTTGCCTCGCTCTCGCACTTGTACATTCGAACGTAAGTGCGACAGAGTCAGTCTGCAACACGTCAATCGTTCGCGGTAGGTCTACTGGGTCGCGTTTTATATAGTTACAATTTACAATTTCGCTGTTTGCCTCTCTAACGCACGCACTAATTGGCTAGAAAGAGAGGCAAACAGCGAAATTGTAAATTGTAACTTTATAAAACGCGACCCTGGTCGCGCAAAGTCGTGGCCAAATTAAAAAGGTCTCCTTTGGTATGATTTTTACTTGAAGTGAGAGGCGTTACAATATATGTCCGGTTTATTTGTTTACAAATACAAACAGTCATTTTGTTGAAATTTGCAATGGAATACACTTTTGAAGGTTAGAAGCAGATAATTTGTGAAAATATCAAAACTCTTTTATTGTTATTATGTATAGTTCGATATGGAGCGATTTTCTTACGTTTTCGATTAAATTTTTAGTGTAATTGTGTTAGATGTGGCCGTGCGTGACTGAATTATGATATGAGTTTTAATTGTGAATGATGACTGTGTTGTGTCTCGTTTACGTGTTGATTTAGCAGTTTTTAACTATTAAAACAAAAGAAGTTTGTAAAGGTACGTGTATGCAACAGTTGTATCGTAATTATTTCAAAAGTTGTTGTTAGGTTAGTCCGTATCCGTAGTAGCCGTAGATACTCGCCAATTTCACGTAAATTAGGTAGGTACGAAAATTTTAGCTGGCTGGTTGTATTTCTGCTGGGAAACACTAGCGATCTGAAAAGCATTCGGTGCTCATGTTACATCGAGACTTACGGTCGAGATAAATAAAATAAATAAGACTTAGTTTTTGTCGCATGTTATAGAATTTTAGTGAAAGTGTGTACATACATGTACCCGCGAGTTGGCAATGTGATGTTCAAAATAATTTGTTCGTCAGGTAAAAAAAAATTGCCTACCCTGACCAAAAACCCTGTGCACGCCACTGAATGGATCCGCAAGACTCAAGCTTGGAAAAGTTTCTAAGTGGATCCGCGGACCCGCGCTTGGAAACGTTTCTAAGTTGGAAACGTTTCTTGGCGTTTCGTGTCGTTCGGGTTCTTAGTACCGCCGGTGCTAAGGATACGTGTACACGTGTCTGCGGGTAACACGGATACCGGTAGCCCTACTACGGACCGTGCGCGCGAGGCGTGAACGCGTGCTCAGTGCTTGATAATGGAGACCTAGGCTCTCCGAAACATGTCGCGCGTAGTGACTAAATACACGTACGTTGAACCGTTTTACATATATTTATAATTTGATTGTAAATGAGTCACACGAGAGTAAAGCGATTGACTGAAATATTGAGCAGGAACTTTCCGTCTTCCTTTTTTAGCTATCCAGTCTTATCCCGGGCACACCAACAAGTGCTAATCAGCCTGGTCGAGCGCGACGCGCAAGTCGTTGTAGCCGGAGCGAGACGGGCGAGCGCAGACCACTACCGTCAATACATAGCGCGGCTGTGGGCTCGCAGGCCGCAGCCCGTCACCGACCCCATGATGGACTACGCCAGAGGGTAGGTCTGCAGCAAGTCACACTACCGCCAGTATATAGCGCGGCTGTGGGCTCGCAGGCCGCAGCCCGTCACCGACCCCATGATGGACTACAGAGGGTAGGTCTGCAGCAAGTCACACTACCGCCAGTATATAGCGCGGCTGTGGGCTCGCAGGCCGCAGCCCGTCACCGACCCCATGATGGACTACAGAGGGTAGGTCTGCAGCAAGTCACACTACCGCCAGTATATAGCGCGACTGTGGGCTCGCAGGCCGCAGTCACCGACCCCATGATGGACTACAGAGGGTAGGTCTGCAGCCAGTCACACTACCGCCAGTATATAGCGCGGCTGTGGGCTCGCAGGCCGCAGCCCGTCACCGACCCCATGATGGACTACAGAGGGTAGGTCTGCAGCAAGTCACACTACCGCCAGTATATAGCGCGGCTGTGGGCTCGCAGGCCGCAGCCCGTCACCGACCCCATGATGGACTACAGAGGGTAGGTCTGCAGCAAGTCACACTACCGCCAGTATATAGCGCGGCTGTGGGCTCGCAGGCCGCAGCCCGTCACCGACCCCATGATGGACTACAGAGGGTAGGTCTGCAGCAAGTCACACTACCGCCAGTATATAGCGCGGCTGTGGGCTCGCAGGCCGCAGCCCGTCACCGACCCCATGATGGACTACAGAGGGTAGGTCTGCAGCAAGTCACACTACCGCCAGTATATAGCGCGGCTGTGGGCTCGCAGGCCGCAGCCCGTCACCGACCCCATGATGGACTACAGAGGGTAGGTCTGCAGCAAGTCACACTACCGCCAGTATATAGCGCGGCTGTGGGCTCGCAGGCCGCAGCCCGTCACCGACCCCATGATGGACTACGCCAGAGGGTAGGTCTGCAGCAATTGCTAATCACATCATTATCTGCCTATATAATAATGCTTGGATAATGATGCTTTGTCAGCCTCAATAGCCTAGTTGGTAGTGACCCTGCCTACGAAGCTGGAGGTTCCGGGTTCGAATCCCGGCGAGGGCATTCTTTGTGTATTTATTTATCACAAATGTTTGTTCCTTGGTAATTCGATCTATTCTATTGATATTGCTGTCTATGCATTTAAGTATCTGTATGTATCTATCTATTATATACACAGTGGAATTTAATCGGTGAACAGGAATCCATTTTTCTAATTCAGTAATCGATGGCGGTCACGTTTATGTAGTACTTAAGTGGAACCAAGTTTTTATTAGCATAATTTTTTTTTATGTTGAAATTATAATTTATTGTCACCCTACTAATGGTTTAGTCTGAAAAGTCTAATACCTCTTTTCAAACTATCAGCCATAGAAACTTAAAACATAAATGAGCAATAACCACTCATTAATTTTTGCGATAGACTCTATTCCTATGTAAATTAATAGCGATGAATGGCTGATAGTTAGAAAAGAGGTATTAAACTTTTCAGACTAAACCATTAGTAGGGTGACAATAAGTTTTAATTAAAGTTTAATTTCAACATAAAAAATTGTTATGCTAAAAAAAAACTTGGTTCCACTTAAGTACTACATAAACGTGACCGCCATCGATTACTGAATTAGAAAAATGGGTTCCTGTTCACCGATTAAATTCCACCGTGTATATCGTCGCCTGGTACCCACACCACAAGCCTTAATTGAGCTTACCGTGGGACTAGGTCGATTTGTGTAAGATATCCCAAGATATTTATTTATTTATTTATTTATATTAGTCCACTGCTGGACTACGGCCTCTTCTTAGACTTTACGCATGGAAGCATTAGGAGGTGCCCATAATCGCCACGCGGGGCAAACAAGTTAGGGATTGCAGTAGTGTGTCCACTATGATGACGCTGAAGCCCATCATCAATTTTTTTTTCAAATAATGGGCAGTGACACAGTGATTCTACTTAAGAACCCCTCGTTTCGCTCGTGGTTCAACTATAGAATCATTTCGCTTGCTCGTGTTTCAATTTCATACCAGCGGGTAAAATATAACTTTGCACTGTTGTATAACAAATAACTATTTTATTTTACAATGGTGTCTACTTATTTCTTACTGGTTCTCAGGAACAGTGTAGGGTTTTCTCTCTTGACAGTGTTAGAATATTCGAAAATGCTTATTAATAAGCTTACTTGAATAAAGAATAGTTTGACTTTGACTTATATTCAGTTTGAGGAGCATTCCATGAAAAATGTCGTAAGCGACACTGTCTTTTCAATACTTTTGAGAAATTAAATTAGTAAGCTGAGTTACGGCATAATAATAACATATCAAGGCTTTAAGATTGACAGTGTTTCCTAGCAGCTAGCATATTTTATTAGGATAGCTACCATAGCGAGTCGTAAGCGACAAAAAGTAGATGTTTTCATGGAATGCTCCAGAGTAGATTAAAAATGTATAACCAAAACTTATGTATCCAGTTGGGAGGACTACCTACAGACCCCCCTACAACCGCTGGCTGACAACCTGGACACACACACGTACAACGTGTTCGAGAAGGATCCGGTCAAGTATGACCAGTACCAGAAAGCCATCACGAAGGCGCTGGCCCATTTGAAGAAGAAACGGGAAGAGAGTTGGCATGGACAGGTAATTTACAGCCACTATCAGCGTTTTTCAGTCCACTTTAGGCCAGGTTTAGGCCTCGTCTATTACTACCAGAGATCGGACAAATGTGCGTCATTGTTCGCAATAATAAAGACATGACTCCAAAATTGATTAAATATGTAATTGAATCATTTTCAAAAAATCACCTATTCAGCCAGCATTATTTATTTTTATTTTATTCCTAATCAGCTATGAAAACCTTTGTAAATAATCATCTTAAAGCTTCGACATAAAATTCCAGAAAAATATTCGTTTAGTTATTCATTTATTCAACTTTGTAGTCATGTCCATATTATTGCGAACAATGACGCACATTTGTCCGATCTCTGATTACTAGCCAATGTTAGTGTTATGTGTGACTAAATTAGTACATTACGACACAAGTGCGAAAATTATGAAATTACAAACGAGTGACGATGTTTTAAAACACGACCGAAGGGAGTGTTTTAAATCGACACGAGTTACGAATTTACTTTTTGCACGTGTCTCGTACGACGTTTTTTAGTACAGATGGCCCTCCGATTTTTTGGACCTGACGTAAAATGAGCCACTTCTCGCACTAGAACCTAAAAAAGGCACCATCTGTACTAAAAAAGAAGTTCTTTTCGCACCGTATGAATTTAGATAATATAAATAACAAATTCTGCATGTTTCAGAGTGAAACCAAAGATATATCCGACGTGATTGGCCGCCTCCAACTAGGGCAGGGAGACGCTCAGGACAATCAGAAGCCAGAAGATAAGGACGCCCCCTTTATAGTAATGGTGCTAGGAGCGGGACGAGGGCCGTTAGTCAGGGCCGCTTTGAATGCCTCTGATATTGTGCAGACTAAAATTAAGGTAGGTTATACCATAACTATTGTATTCTAAGATATACCCTATCCATTTGGTACTCTTACATCAAGCTTAAATCTGTAAAAAGTGAACGCCATTTGAAATTTCTTTACTTTTGATCCAATCGTGTTGGTACGTAAACGCTGTATATTCGGGATAAGACAAGGCAGAAGATAAGAACGCCACGTTCATAGTAATGGTGCTAGGGGCCGGACGAGGGCCGTTAGTCAGGGCCGCTTTGAATGCCTCTGATATTGTGCAGACTAAAATTAAGGTAGGATATACCATAACTATTCTATTCTAAGATATACCCTGTCCATTGGGTACTCTTACATCAAGCTTAAATCTGTAAGAAGTGAACGCCATGTAAAATTTCTTTACTTTTGATCCAACCCTGTTCCTACTGTGTGTGATCTTGTATATTCGGGATAAGACAAAACAGAGGATAAGGACGCCACGTTCATAGTAATGGTGCTAGGGGCCGGACGAGGACCGTTAGTCAGGGCCGCTTTGAATGCCTCTGATATTGTACAGACCAAAATTAAGGTAGGATATACCATAACTATTCTATTCTAAGATATACACTGTCCATTTGGTACTCTTACATCAAGCTTAAAATCTTTAAAAATTGAACGCCATTTGAAATTTCCTTACTTTTGATCCAATCGTGTTGATAAGTAAACTCTGTATATTCGGGATAAGACAAGGCAGAGGATAAGGACGCCCCGTTCATAGTAATGGTACTAGGGGCTGGACTAGGGCCGTTAGTCAGGGCCGCTTTGAATGCCTCCAATATTGTGCAGACCAAAATTAAAGTAGGTTATACCATAACTATTCTATTCTAAGATATACCCTATCCATTTCGTACTCTTACATCAAGCTTAAATCTGTAAAAAGTGAACGCCATTTGAAATTTCTTTACTTTTGATCCAATCGTGTTGGTGCGTAAACGCTGTATATTCGGGATAAGACAACTCAGAGGATAAGAACGCCACGTTCATAGTAATGGTACTAGGGGCTGGACTAGGGCCGTTAGTCAGGGCCGCTTTGAATGCCTCCAATATTGTGCAGACCAAAATTAAAGTAGGATATACCATAACTATTCTATTCTGAGATATACCCTATCCATTTCGTACTCTTACACCAAGCTTAAATCTGTAAAAAGTGAACGCCATTTGAAATTTCTTTACTTTTGATCCAATCGTGTTGGTGCGTAAACGCTGTATATTCGGGATAAGACAAGACAGAAGATAAGGACGCTCCGTTCATAGTAATGTAAAAAAAATAGTACAATAACTAGAGGTAAAGTCTCTAATAGTAAGACCATTTTCATAGTTTTTATTGTAGGATATACTTCATATTATTTAACATACTCTTACTACAAACAATAAAAATAAAAAAACAAAAAAAGGGTTTAATGTGGACGCCATTTGCAATTTGTTTATTTTTGGCCCGATTGTCTTCAAGCTCATTTGGTTAGTGTTAGAGTGACCAGCAAGCGTCGTGCCATCTAATATGACATTTGGTGTGGCACTGCCTTAAGGCAGACTAAGAAGTTCGTTCAAAGTCACACTAAGTCTAAATAGATGTGTGTGTAATTATTCATCTCAACTCTGTAAAATTAAGTATGCCATACTTACATTTTCCTTATATTTTAGTTTATTTATTGATAAAAAATAAATACATTTTTACACGTCTGTCATACATAATTATTATAATTAATTTTAAATTACATAGAAGAGCTGTTTGCTTCCTCGCACTACGTATCAGTATTGCGATACAGCGAGGACATGCCACCAGCATCCTTAAATGCAATGTCACAAGGACCAGTTTAGCGTAGACCATAGTTTATGAATTATAATTATATCTGATGTGTAAGGGCCAACGGGTTGGTAATTTTCATTAAGTCATAAACACTGTAACATGCAGTATCCATTAACAGCGCTTTCTATTGTCATAGGTGATAGCAGTAGAAAAGAATCCCTGCGCGGTAGTGGTGCTAGAAGCGCAAGCCCGCGAGTTGTGGGGCTCCCGTGACGTCACCGTGGTCTCCGGAGACATGCGGCGCTTGCAGCTCCCGAACAAGGCCGATATCATCGTCTCCGAGCTACTAGGTGCGTAGGCTGACAACCATACAGGCTAACTCGAGAATAATGTGAGTCTTAACAGTGAAAATCACAGTTTAAGACAAGCTTCTATATTGAGTGGTGCTAGAAGCGCAAGCCCGCGAGTTGTGGGGCTCCCGTGACGTCACCGTGGTCTCCGGAGACATGCGGCGCTTGCAGCTCCCGAACAAGGCCGATATCATCGTCTCCGAGCTACTAGGTGCGTTGGCTAACTACCATACAGGCTAACACGAGAATATGTGAGTCTTAAAAGTGAAAATCACATTTTAAGACAAGCTTTTATATTGAGGGGGATATCATCGTCTCCGTGCTACTAGGTGCGTAGGCTAACAACCATACAGGCTAACACGAGAATATTATGTGAGTCTTAAAAGTGAAAATCACACTTTAACACAAGCTTCTCGTTTTAGGAGAATATCATCGTCTCCAAGCTACTAGGTGCGTAGGCTATCAAACATACTGACTAACCCGAGAATATGTGAGTCTTTAAAGTGAAAATCACAGTTTAAGACAAGCTTCTATATTGAGGGGGATATCTTCGTCTCCGAGCTACTAGGTGCGTTGGCTAACAACCATACAGGGTAACCCAAGAATATGTGAGTCTTAAAAGTGATGGCGGGATGATTTTCATAAGGGGGCTGGCAGAAACTGGATGTAGTGGTGCTAGAAGCGCAAGCCCGCGAGTTGTGGGGCTCCCGTGACGTCACCGTGGTCTCCGGAGACATGCGGCGCTTGCAGCTCCCGAACAAGGCCGACATCATCGTCTCCGAGCTACTAGGTGCGTAGGCTGACAACCATACAGGCTAATACGAGAATATTATGTGAGTCTTAAAAGTGAAAATCACAGTTTAAGACAAGCTTCTATATTGAGTGGTGCTAGAAGCGCAAGCCCGCGAGTTGTGGGGCTCCCGTGACGTCACCGTGGTCTCCGGAGACATGCGGCGCTTGCAGCTCCCGAACAAGGCCGACATCATCGTCTCCGAGCTACTAGGTGCGTAGGCTGACAACCATACAGGCTAATACGAGAATATTATGTGAGTCTTAAAAGTGAAAATCACAGTTTAAGACAAGCTTCTATATTGAGTGGTGCTAGAAGCGCAAGCCCGCGAGTTGTGGGGCTCCCGTGACGTCACCGTGGTCTCCGGAGACATGCGGCGCTTGCAGCTCCCGAACAAGGCCGACATCATCGTCTCCGAGCTACTAGGTGCGTAGGCTGACAACCATACAGGCTAATACGAGAATATTATGTGAGTCTTAAAAGTGAAAATCACAGTTTAAGACAAGCTTCTATATTGAGTGGTGCTAGAAGCGCAAGCCCGCGAGTTGTGGGGCTCCCGTGACGTCACCGTGGTCTCCGGAGACATGCGGCGCTTGCAGCTCCCGAACAAGGCCGACATCATCGTCTCCGAGCTACTAGGTGCGTAGGCTAACAACCATACAGGCTAACTCGAGAATATCGTCGGCTGACAAGCAAAAACTCACTATAAAAAACCACAGATGTCATATATACCATAGATCAAGCAAACGTATCTACTTAGCGTGTCAAATAAACTCAGTGAAATCCACTGATTTGTCCGTCTTTTATCGCAGCTTGCAGCTTTCGGAAGTCAAATTTTGTAAGTTGAAGTGAACAAAAAACGCCCCTATATTGAGGGGGATATCATCGTCTCCGAGCTACTAGTTGCGTAGGCTAACAACCATACAGGCTAACCCAAGATTATGTGAGTCTTAAAAGTGAAAATCACACTTTAAGACGAGTTTCTCAATTGTGGGGGATATCATCGTCTCCGAGCTACTAGGTGCGTAGGCTGACAAACATACAGGCTTACCCGAGAATATTATGTGAGTCTTAAAAGTGAAAATCACACTTTAAGACTAGCTTTTAGATGGAGGGGATATCATCGTC